>JASDQU010261715.1:1066-15595 GCA_032191745.1 Picea mariana
GATACCTTACTAATTTATGTAAATTTCCTCCAGATTTCAGGTTCTGAAACGTTACAAAAAAAAATTTATAGCGAAAATTACACAGTGACTCATTTCAGGATGATTCTAGAACCCTATCTTGTACTAGTTGTATCTCCGAAAGTATAAGGCCTCAAGAGCTGAATTTTGAACCCAACGTACCTTGATCCGTATAGTAAATATCCTCCAAGACGTTCCCTCTGAAACATTGTAGAAAAAAGTTTGTAGTGAAAATTCCAAGGTGTCTCAGATGTAGCAGCGAAACCCCAAGACCTTGAGCTCTGATACCATATGTTAAGAACCAAATATCAATATAGCATAGAAAAACCTCAGAAAAAGTACTCAACGCCTTGAAAAAGATATAATTTAAGATAATAAGCCTCTTCGAGGGGGCAACCTCCTTTTACTCCATTTAAATGTTCAAGTCCAGATGATTCAAAATTAAAATGTCTCCTTGGTATATATAGGAGACTAGGAGGTATAATCACAACTAATGGCCTAAAGCCGACATAAATAAAATAACATTACTAATATAATATGCCCCAATTAAGGGGTAATGAGCCAATATTAGGGCTTAACAATGGACTTTATAGTGGGCCTTCCTAAAGCTGGGAACAAGTCTGTCATCATGGTGGTGGTTGATTGCCTCTCCAAGTATGCTCATTTTTGTGCCTTACCTCACCCTTTCGCTCCGGAACTAGTAGAAAAGGTTTGCCTTGATTAGATTTTCAAGTTACATGGAATCCCACCTCTATTATATTTGATCATGACCCAACTTTCACTAGCACAATTTTGCAATAGATATTTAAATTCCAGGGTACCCAACAAAACATGGGCACATCCTATCACCCCAGTCTAACGACCAACCGAAAGTGGTAATTTTTTTTTGGAAACTTACTTGCGGTGTTTTTCTTTAGATAAACAACACCTATGGGTGCAATGGATTGCCTTGGTAGAATGGTGGTACAATACTTCCTCTCATACAACCACTAAAATGACCCCATATGAAGTAGTGTATGGCCAACTCCCACCTACAGTCACTACCTATATTTCAGGCACATCAAAGGTCCAATCTATTGATACAATGCTGCAAGTTCACACAACCACCCTAAAGGCCCATATGAAGCAGTGTATGGCCAACTCCCACCTAGAGTCACTACCTATCTTTCAGGCACATCAAAGGTCAAATCTATTGATACAATGCTGCAAGTTCACACAACCACCCTAAAGGCTCTAAAGGATAACCTCCACATGGCCCAAAATCACATGAAGCAACAAGCAGACCAGTATCATTCAGAAAGGGTTTTTCAGGAAGGTGATCAGGTGTTTCTCAGGATCCAATTTTAAAAACAAGCATCTCTCAAATTCCAGGGACATCAAAAGTTGGAACACAATTTTTATGGGCCCTACCATCTCATCAATCGTATTGGTTCAGTGTCCTACAAATTGTCCCTTCCAGTTACTTCCAAAATCCATCTGGTGTTCCATGTTTCATGTTTGAAAAAAGTGGTTGGACATAATTGCAGGCTCCAAACCATCCTTTTGGAATTGGATGAATAAGGATCCCTTTGGGTACAACCAAAAGCTAACCTGAACTCCCGTGAATGTCAATTATGTGGCAGAACTATCAAGTAAGTGTTGATCAAGTGGAAGGACACATCATCAGAGGACGTGACTTGGGAACCAATGACCATACTCCAATAATTTCCGCACCTTTAGCCTTGAGGACAAGGCTGATTTTAAAGGGGGAGGGCATGTTAGGATCCGATCCTAACCCCTCTTCATGGGTCATTAGTTAGTAGGATATGTTTTCTATGTATTAAAGGTCAACATTAGTTAATAAGTCCTAATAAATAAAAGAGAATAAGTCAATGTAAGAATACCTAATAAAATATTCCACTTCTAGAAATATCTTCCTCTAGAAGTTTCCTTAGAAGGTAAAATTATTATAAATAATAATAGGAGGTATTGTATATTTTTGTCTTGGATATTATTGTAATAGAGCTATGCTTTGTTGGAGGTTTCCCTCTTGAAGAGGTAAGTGAACATTTCTCTTTCTAGTGTTATTATGGTAATGATCTATCTATAATATTATTGTTCCATTACTTATTGCTAAATATTTCCATTCCTCATATTATTATTCATCTGGTATATTGCAGACTCGAATAGTCTCCCTGAATTGGATGAAGAAGGCTCTATTTGATTACATTCCCAAGCAGTCTTGGACCACCACAAGATTCATCTCCGTTAGTGCACAATCAAGGAAGTTTTAGTTCAGTGGAAGGATACACCACTAGAGGATGCCACATGGGAGCCGACTGTCATTCCGCAACAATTTCCTTATCTTAATCCTTAAGGACAAGGTTGTTTTTTCAAGGGGAATGTCATGTTAGGGTCCTAACCTCCCTAACCCCTCAAGTAGATAGAATAAGATGTTTTCTATGTAATAAAGGCCGAAATTAGTAAATAAGAACTATGTAATAATGTGAACATGTCTAATGTAATTATAACTAATAGAAGGTTCCACTTCTAGAAAGATCTTCCTCTAGAATGTTCTCTAGAAGATTCAGTATAAATAGGAGTAGAAAGCATGGAATATATTTGTCTTTAGAATCATTTTGTATTTGAGCTCTACTCTGCTCGAGGTTGTCCCCTCAAAGAGGCAAGTGAACTTGGCTATCAATATAATAAAGGTATCATTTTTGGAATCAATTGTGTCATTGTGATCTATATTTTTCTCTTTCTATTGACAATTGTTATAACAATTTTGTTTCTACTCTGCATAATACATATGGTACCTTACACAACACAAGGAAGGGTCTCCTTTCCCAAGACATGCTTCAGAACCAAAATCCTAGGGCTTGGGCCTTAAATGTTGCCTCCAAATCACATATGTCATGTACAAGGCTTCTAACCATGATACAATCCCTATAGTTATATATTTTGGCCTCCGAGGGACTAGAGAAGGGTGTCATCCCCAACACATTCTTTCAAGCTGAAATTTGATGCATGGGCATTAATCAACCAACTAATTCTATGGAACATGGATCATCCATGGGTTATAAAACTGAAAGGAATATATGTATAAAGTAAAGACACATTTGTTTGGAGGAAAATTTATACACATAGAAGAATAATAAATATGAATAAGGGTAGCATCACATCCCAAACAAGAATATGTCGATGACTAAGAATTTCTTACTCTTAATCTAACTATATCATAGAAGCTTGGGGGGTTTTGGTATTGTCAAAATATTCAAAATATCTTTGCTTTGATTGTAATGGTTAGCTCATTGCTCTGATTGTAGCCTATGTCACATAAACCTATGACCCATGTTGAGATTTTGGGGTGAAGTCATGACCCCTCTTAAAAGTCACCTTGTTAATGCTCTTTGATATCTTTCCTCCAATCAAGTGTTCCAATGTAGTCTAATTGAAAAACTTGTAAAGGCTTGTTCCACTCCTTTGAAATAATTGTTCTTGTGAGATATACATTTGAAATAATTGTTCTTTCATTGCCTTTTAATGTTATAGGGGGTTTCACATTTAATTCTAAACATTCATACACATTAAACTTTTTTCCAAGAAAGAAAAAACTTATATTTCAAATAAAATAAAATATACACATTGTTGTCCATATAAGGAATTTCATTTGATGTCTATTTTTTGTCCATTCATATCATTACAGTATCAAAACAACTCTCCATACTCTTCATATCAAACCTTATCCTTATCCTGTCTTACATCATAAAAAACTATTCCTCTTAAAAAATACTATAGCCTAAAAGTCATCCCATCTCATGGATGTTTTTCAAAAAAACTTGGAAAGAGAAAACACCATCATATGAAGGACGAGCCTCTTTTTATAGATCATCCTCCAAAGTATTGAGCTCCCTAAAAATGTGAGAGATGGAGAACTATTCTAAAGAAGATAAGAAATCCCTGATTTGTTTCAGCAGTGGTTGTAATCTTGGGACCAAAATATTTATGTGCCAACTCACCCAATCAACTGTGGTTTTTGAATCACCCATGATTTGTATTTTTCTCAATATTAGAGTGTCCATCATGAATAACAAGTCCCATAAAGTTGATATATCCTCCTTGATATTGGTTCCTTTTCCAGGCGAGTATTTGATATTTTAGAAGTGTGATGTTGAAATATAAAGGACTGCACCTGCACCACAAGAAGGTGGATGTACTTGGGATGCCTCATCGAAATAACCCCAAGGAATACTCGCATCCACATGAGGCAAACAAACTCCTTTTTTTTCATTTTTTGGCTTCTGACTTGTGTTCCAAAGAGATTCTGGAAATTAAAGTTGAAACTACCACAAAAGGGGGTTGAATTTCCTGAAAGATGTTGACATTCTGAGCCCACCAAATAAAATAAAATAAGAAGAAAGGAAGAGAGATATAGCCAAATTAGATCTCATTTTCTTTCCATCTTAGATACATTAAACTTGTTAGAAAGTCACAATAGGTTAATTTTATAGTGTCAATCTAGCGTATGGGAAACAAGTCTCTTAGGAAATTTAAATATATGTCAATACTCTAATAAGTATTAATCTAAATTTTTTTGTATAGGATAATTCCTTCTGGAAAAAAATACCTCGGAACAACAATACTTCAGAATGAGTCCAAATAAGATGTAAAACTATCTTATTCACCCACTAAATAAATATGATATATTCCAAAATTGAAACTTAGCATATGGGAGAATACATAAATAAGTAGTTATTTGTGATGTATGACTTTGTCGATACTATTTCTAGTGTAAAGGTAAGCACATTGAATTGATTCATATACCCCCGAAGGGACTAATAATTCCATATTAAAATCATGGATAACACTCTAGAGTGGACTTTCATTTGACTTTAGTTGTGTTCTCTAGAAAACAAGAAGTTGCATATTGCTCTTTTTTTTATGTGATGTGGAGATAACCTACTTTTTATTAGTATGAGAAAGGTGAAGAGAAGAGTTTTTAGAGTTGCATAAGCAATTCCAAGGTACTAAAACTAATGCATTCAACTTTAACATACACACATGCAATATTAAAATAAAAAGAAAACAAATTTCATTTGTTTCGATGGCTTACTATATTTTGCACTCAAATATTGAAATCCTTGTAGTCCAGAGGCTCTGAGTGTGGTTGGAAACAACCTAAGTGGTTGAGGTTCCATGATTGGTCCATGAATCAATTAAATACATCAAACTAAAAGAAGTGTTGAATAGGGTCTTCATTTCAATTTCCTAAGAGTAAAGAAAAGTTGGAAAGGACAATTTGACTCATCCCTTAGTCCCATGCCAAAGCTCCAACTATAATATGGAATCCAACTAATTACCATCAAGAAAGAATTTTAGTTTCCATCAATATGTTCACTTGATTAATTTGTAAAGTCTTTTATATTGAAGGTTTCTCCTCTTATTTGTTTACTCATAAAAAACTTTAAATGTTATTACTTAATCTTCATTATGGATTCAATTGCGGGTACTCTATTCTATCTATGCATGATATTTAGTCCTATATGTTGATGGAAAGAGATGCCTCAAGACAACTATAACAACTTGGATAATTATAGAATGTAGAGACGTGCGCTACTTCTTCAGAGTTCCCCTCTCAAGGTAAAAAATTAGCTGAAATACTCTACTTTCTAGATGACATTTATTGAGTTTAAATCTAACAACACATGACCAACCATTTCTGCCTAGCACCTGTGAATAAAAGACTGCTCATATTGACTTGGAAGGACATATGGCTCTATACTCGCCTCATACCTAGTATTAGTAATCATGGTAAATCCATTATTGTGATCAATAACCATCCTTTCATCACCTTGCAACAACAATATATACCACCCGACCTCAAAGAGAACTACTTTGAAGGATTTATATCCAATATATCTCAAACCAAATGTGATCGTGTGTCTATCACCCCTATGTAAAATATTAGTAACATGGAGAATTGTAGTTTTCCCATGATCACAGGTTATGTTCTTATCATCCAACTTTGAGATGTTTCACCCACATGCTTGACATGTTATAAATGCATCATCAACAATTGATCAATATTGTATGATATAATTTGAGGGGTAAAAAACCAACACAATAATGGGAATTAAAAACTAAAAATCAACGAGAAATGATTACATTTCTATCTTTCGCAAAATATATTATATCAATTTCCTTTGATGTCATATTTGAATCATTATCCACCTAATATCCTCTAATCAACTCTACCACCCCACTACTTAATAAACTATGGTAGACTTCTTTACATCGTTCTACCTATACCTTCATCAAGTCATGATTATTTGCAATGTATAAATGCATTGCATCCCAGTCTTCACTACATGGATGATGAAATGAAAATAGATTTAGGTGTCAAACGAGATTAAAAATATATATACAAAGATAATGATTATAGTAAAATCTAATAGTTTTGACTTTTCTCCATCTATCTTTCCTCAACAACACCTCCCCTTTGAATTTGTTGGTGGAATTGACATCCCAAAGGAGAGGCATATTACTATCATGCACTACTTAGGGTAATTCACTAAAATACACCATGAGCCAATATACCATATAAGCTTCAACTGTTGAGCCCTTTGGACATGATCTTAGTCTAAAACAATCCTTCAATGCATTCAAGTGCCTCTCCACCAACAATGTTGACCTTTTGTGTACAAGTCCACATATTTTCAAACTCCCCGACTCGATGTATGAGGTAATGTTCTTGTGCATTGAAAAAAGATTGGAGGTATATACTTTTTCCTTTCACACATTAGATGCATGATTTCTCTCTTCTAATACTTGACATCTTATTTATGGATTTCTTTAGATGACCACTTAAAAGTGCAAAGAAATCGCATGTGTCAACATTCAATTATACAATGCAAGTAAATCAAATGCTGACAAGTTCTATACTTAACATTTCAATTATAATGTTTTACTTACTTCATGTACTTACTAAGATAATATATAACATGTTTTATGTTATTGTTAAAGTTTTTTGCTAGACCTAGTGGTAGAACACATTGTGACAAGAAAGGAAGCATTATTGTTTAATTTTGATTAGAAACAAATTGATTACTAACAAATAATGTATATATCATAAGATGACAAATTATATAAAATTTCAAACCTTAATAAAGGTATGCCAATCGTGATTTTTTGCTCCACCAAAATCACCTTGCTTTGTTAATATATTATTTATGTTTGAAGCAAAACTAGTGGGAAATTTAATCTTTTGTATAACCTTTTTACTACATCGCTCTCTTGCTTTGTTAATAACCATGGAAGATTGTTTGGTTGTCCATCACTATAAGAGTGAGTCAAATGTTGGAATGCCTTGTCTTCCTCAATGTCACTTAGCAATTTGTCTTTGCTATTCCTCCCATCTAAAATTTTCCATAAGCATTATGTGACATTCTTTCCAATATGCATTGTCTCAAACAAATGAGATACTTGTAGGTGCTCATAGTAGGGAAACCAACTGAATTGGATGAAGTATCATTTCATACCTCAATGAAATACCACCCTCAAGACCTTTGGGAAACATAAATGGAAATAATTTTTCAGATGAGCTCATGAATTTGACACTTTATTTCCTCATTCTCAAAAAGGGAATATCTTTATATGGGACCATTACATAAGGGAGACCCAGGTATCAAGTCAATGGGATATTTGAATTGATAGTGTGGAGGCACTCCTATGAGTGATGCAAAGATGTCTCTATATTCCTCTACCACCTTCTCCACCTGTTCTACTATGTAGAGAGACCCTATGCTAAATTTGTGGTGGTCGCAGTGATATTTTGCTAAACTTTTGATTGAACCAAGAAGAGGACAAACATTTTCATTTGAGAGATTACCTTTAGGCATTTTTTTTCCAAGATCAATGAATTTGTAGTAGTCAGAACTACCTCTGGTACCCTATAGGATTGACCTTCCAAGGTAACAATGATGCTATGGGCTAGGATTTGTGAACATCATGATGTTTCCACATATAAGGTTGTCCTAAAAGTACATCACAAACTTCAAGTGGGACAACATCACACAGTATCCCATATTTGAAGCGTTTGCTTCCATAGGATAGGTGGCATTTCTAGCGGACAAGAAGGTATTGTCCTTGGCTCAACCAACCGATAGTGTACAGTTGGGGGTGTGGCATTGTCAATAGTTTTAATCTTTTGAGTTTTTTACCTTGGGATGTGTTCCCCATGTGTTTCTTCTGTCCTTGACACATGTGGGATGGACTATACACTTTGTGACTTGTACTTATGTTTAATTTCACTTTGACTTAGGAGTTTTAAGTCAAAAGTGAAATCTAGTCATTTATTCCTAAAATGACTATTAATTCACTTTGTGGGTGAAATAGAGACATAAAATGAACTTAGGAAACTTAACCCAAAGTGGGTTATTGACTTAGATACTTTTTGGGAGATCTCAACCATTGATTAGATCGGAGATGAGATGATCTCATCCATTGGTTTCTTAGGTTTCCTTTTGTAGGTTCAAGAGGGGCGCAAAGGGTGAAGGAGACATTCATTATTCATTTGCTCACTTGGAGAGGAATAATTGGAGAATTGAGATGAGGTTTGTTGCATGAGGAGGCTTGAGATTGGGTGCATGCTTTCATGGAGGGATGCATTCAACTTCTAGCCTTGTTTATTTACTGAGGAGGTTTCACTACTGTGAAGGGCGCACTTGCTTATGAGGGCGCATCAGTTGTGGGGAGGAAATATAGCCATCAAATTGTAGTGAGATCAATTGCAGAGGGAGGCCATGCAGCAGAGCTTCATTCTTGTGGATGGGTTTCCAGATCTGAGCTCACAGTTTGCTTATGGAGCAGTTTTAGTGGATTTGAGAGATTGTATGTGGGGCGCACCTTCCTAGGGTGCACCTGGATCTTTTGGACTTGTGTTTCATCCTCGATTAGGCTGCTATTATATCAGTTTCATTTATATTTTGTACTTTCTATATTCCACCATCTTCTTTCCTCATATATAGACATATATTCCAAACTGGTTTTCCCTAGGGGGGTTTTATCCAGGGTCATGTTGAACAAAAATACCTGTGTGAAAAAATGAATGTGTTAGTCTTTTAGATCTACTTATTTTCAGTTGTAAATATCTTTAGGTGTGTTGTATTTATTTTAGTATGCATGTACTAACTTCTGGTTACTAAACTACATGCTAGAGCACCTAAAATTGCAAGTACAACCATAACAAATCAGCAAGAAGTTCTCCGACTATTGGCTGTCCTAAAACAATAGAAAACATATACATAACAATTGAAACTTAGAGCCAATCTATGGTCAAAGATAGACTCAGTTGGAAATCTTGATAGGAACTAAAAATCTTCATGGTATCATAGCTGAGGTGGCTGAATTTTTGAGTAGTTTGGACAACACATTGTTGGCTGTCATATACATCTTCTTGGCAGAATTCTGTGGGACAACAATTGACTCATTCAATGGTTGTTAGAGGGAAGATTTTTGTAGAGGATAGTTGGGCAGTTTTGGCACTTTTTCATCAGTCTCTTCTCACACCTACAAAGTAGGAGTGAGGTTGAGTTGACTTGACCTCTTTTCACACCTATTTTGTTAGGAGTGAGGTCAGATTACACTTGTGTATTTTCACACCTATATTGATAGGAGTGAGTCAACATTTTTCCTTGGTAGTGTGAGCATTAGTTGGGAGTAGAGTTTGGCAGACATGTCAACATATCAAATGCGAGTTGAGGACAGGCTAGCAGGGGCTAGAAATTGGTCTCCTTGGAAGGCGAGGATGATCTTTGTCTTAGAGGACCTCGAGCTATGGGACATAGTCAAGGCAGTTGTTCCCCCCATTTTTTTCACTTCTCCCATCTTGGTGGCAGAGTTCAGGAAAAGGAACAACAAGGAAAAGAGGACCATTTGTGACACAGTTTGTGATCATATCATACCCCATTTGACGGGGAAGACTTGTGCATACAAGATGTGGGCATCTCTATGCAAGTTGTATGAGAGCTCCAATGAGAACCAAAAGATGGTTCTTCATGACCGAATCAGGGGCATTCACATGCTCAAGTATGAGTCGGTAACTTCATTCCTTGGTTTCTACACTCAGATCAAAGACGAGCTTGGAGCCATTGGAGACGTTGTTCATCCTAAACCTTTGGTGATGCAAGCTATGAATAGCTTCACCAAACCGTGGGGTCCATTTGTACGTGGCATTGTTGCCAGGGAGGTCATGCCTACATGGGAGAGGATGTGGGATGACTTCGTCTAGGAGGAGATTAGGCTTGCAACCGAGGCTTCTAGACAATGACAGCATAAACAACAATAGATTGGTCAGGGTGAGGAGGATCTTTCTCTTTGGAAAAAGGGCAAGAAGAAGTCCAACCGTGGGGGCCGGCAGGGTCCAAAGTTTGGGGACCAACCACATGGGAGTGGAGGAGAGAGAAGCAGTGGTTAGGTTAGTGGTCAGAAGAGAGATATGAGCAAAGTGAAGTTCTTTGTTTGTAAGAAGTTCGGGCACTATGCCGGACAGTGTCCGAACAAGAAGAAGAAGAGGGGTGGTACCGCAACTACAACAGAGGAGGCATATTTTCAGACATAGTTTTAGAGAGATAATTCTTTCATCATATGTTGCATTTTAGTTGAGACAGCACCTGATAACTGGTATATTGATAGCGGGGCTTCGAGCCATATGACTAGAGTTCGAGAGGACTTTTCTGATCTCAGAGACACCAAGTTCAGAATGGAGATTGATCTTGGAGATGACACATTGGTCAGAGTTGTTGGGATTGACACATTTACCTTTCAGAGAGATAACATGCCACCTATATCATTAAGAGATTTTCTTTATGTCCCTGGGTTGAAGAAGAATTTGATTTCAGTTTCCACCCTCTAGGATAGAGGTCTTGAGGTGACATTCAGAGGCACCGAGGTACTCATTCATCCTCGAGGGTCTTCACTTGCCTCAAGATAGGTGATTGGAGTGAGGGATGGGAAAATGTTCAAATTGATTTTTCAGCCACTTCATGCATTGGCAGCGAGCAATGACAACATCAGACAGAGTTGTGAGTTATGGCATCATAGGATGGCCCACCTACATCATGGAGCTCTCGGAGGACTGAGAGAGGTTGTGACCAGAGTGCCACAAATCAGTACAGAGCATCAAGATGTTTGTAGAGGGTGTGCACTTGGAAATTTTACCAAGGCATCATTCCCCAACAGTGACACCGGGTTAGCTGGGATACTGGATTTAGTAGACACGAACGTGTGTGAGCCCGTGACTTGAAGTTTCTTGAGTGGTTGTGAGTACTATCTCACATTTATTGATGAATATGTGAGGAACACTTGGATCTATTTCCTAAAGGCCAAGAGTAAGGTCTTCACACGGTTCCAAGAGTTCAGAGCTCTTGTGGAGAACCATTCGGGAAAAAGGATCAAAGTCTTGTGGTCAGATAATGGGGGAGAGTATTCCTCGAGACAATTTGTAGAATTTTGTGCCCAACATGGAATTATAAGACAGATGACTGTACCCTACAACCCCTAGTATAATGGGGTTGTTAAGAGGAAGAACCAGGCCATTACCGGTGCAGCGAGATCCATGCTGCATGATCAAAATTTTCCTTTGTACTTATGGGGCAAAGGAATGTGCTACTGCAGTTTACCTACAAAACAAAAGTCCCTACAAGATATTGGGTAAGATGACTCCTAAGGAGGCCTTCACTAGTAAGAGGCCCGATGTCGAGCACATTAGGATCTTTGGGTGCTTGACCTTTTCTCATGTCCCCTCGAAGAGGAGGACAAAGCTAGACCCCACAACCCAGTAGGGGATTCTAGTTGGATACTCAGAGGTGTCCAAAGCCTATCACATCTACATTCTGCCACTTAGGAGAATGGTGGTGAGCAGCGATTTCATATTTGAGGAGGATAGGGATTTTCAGAGATCTCTTGAGTCGAGAGTTGGAGTTGAGGATGATGCAGAGGTGCTAATTGCAGTATCAGAGGGAGCACAAACTCAGGTCTCATGTACACCAATATCAGAGGTGACAGGGTCACCATGCACAGCTTCAAGGTCACAGTCAGAGCATGTTCAATCATATGGGGTACAAAATTTAGATGGGACACATACTTCAGGATCTCAAAGTATTGAGACGAGTCCTGAGGCAGTCACTCTTGGGCCTAGTGACCTTACTTCTCCATTGACCACTTCAGGAAAGAGGATACCTAGATGGTTTCAGGAGACCCTGAAGGAGGCCAGAGAGAATGTAGGGGATACCAAGAGCCATATCAAAGACAAGAGACCTCCAATCAGATTGGGAGCATATTTGGCACTAGTGACAAGTATCAAGGATACAGAGCCACATAATTTTGCGCAGGCAGTGGACTAGCAGTTCTGGAGAGAGTCCATGGTAGAGGAGTATGACTCCATTGTGCATAATGATGTCTGGGATGTGGTTCCGAGGCTAGTGGGGAAGTCATTTGTGACTTTTAGGTGGTTTTACAATACTAAGATTTCTACAGATGGCAACATTGAGAAACACGAGGCCCGTTTTTTGGCATGATGCTTCTCTCAGATTGAGGGAGTCTATTATGACGAGACTTTCACAACAATTGCGAGATACACCTCCATCAGGGGTATCATTTCCATAGAAGCAGAGATGGGTTGGAGCATTCACCAGATGGATGTGAAGACCACATTTCAGAATGGCTTTATTGATGAGGAGGTGTACATAGAGAAACCATAGGGGTTTGAGGTGAGTGACAGGGAGACTCATGTGCGTCTTTTGAGAAAGGAAATTTATAGATTGAAGAAAGATCCCTGAGCTTGGTATTCTCGCATAGACACTTACTTGCTTCAGATGGGCTTTGAGAAGAGCGATGATGATCTGAACCTCTATTTCATCATTAGGAGTGACTTTTTCATCACTGGAGTCGAGGATCTCATAGCTGAGTGCAAGCTAGGACTTGTATCAGAGTTTGAGATGAGTGATATTGGATTGATGCACTACTTTCTGGGTATGGACATATGGTAGGAGGAGGGTCACATATTTCTCGGGTAGGGGAAGTATGCAATAGATATTTTGAGTAGATTTTATATGGAGGACTGCAGACCTATGTCTACACCTATGATCACCAACTGGAAGAAGCTTAGTGATTCAGATAGCCAGTTGGTGGATGCCACAATTTACAAGCAGTTGATCGTTTCACTCATGTATCTAGTTAACACCAGACTAGATATTTGTTTTTCCGTGAACACTCTCAGTCAGTACATGGTTGAGCCGAGGAGTGTTCACATGGTTGGGGAAAAACACGTCTTGAGGTACATTGCTGGGACAATTGATTATGGCCTAGACTATGTCAGAGGAGATGGAGTCAGTTTGGTTGGCTACACAGACTCAGACTAGGCAGGATGTGCTGCTGATAGGAAAAGCACCTCAGGGTGTTGCTTTGGTTTGGGGTCAGGACTTGTTTCCTGGTTCAGCTTGAAGTAGAAGTCAGTTGCTTTGATTTCAACTGAGGCATAGTATATTGTAGCCAGTCAGGCCAGTTGCGATGCCATTTGGCTTCATAAGATGCTGGTTGGTTTGTTTGGTCAGGATATGCCATTGATCGTCATTCAATATGATAATTAGAGTTTCATAAAACTCTCTGGGAATCTATTGTTTCATGATGGGTTGAAGCAGATTGATATCAAGTGCCACTTAATTTATGACTGGGTTCAGAGAGGGGTAGTTTAGTTGCAGTATGTATCGACAGATGACCAGGTTGTATATATTCTCACCAAGGCCCTGCCAAGGGGAAAACATGTCTACTTCAGAGACAAGATGGGCTTGGTGAGGAACACCTTCCTTGGTAAGAGGGAGTGTTGAGTTTTGTACCTTGGGAGGTGTTCCCCATGTTTTTCTACTCTCCTTAACACATCTGGGATGGACTATACACTTTTTTCCTTGTACTTTTGTCTAATTTCACTTTGACTTAGGAGTTTTAAGTCAAAAGTGAAATTTAGTCATTTATGCCTAAAATGACTGTTAATTCACTTTGTGGGTGAATTAGAGACATAAAGTGAACTTAGGAAACTTAATCCAAAGTGGTTTACTAACTTATATACTTTTGGGGAGATCTCAACCATTGATTAAATGGGAGATGAGATGATCTCATCCATTGGTTTCTAAGGTTTCCTTTTGGAGGTTCAAGAGGGGCGCAAAGGGTGAAGGAGGCATTCATTCTTCATTTTCTCACTTGGAGAGGAAGACTTGGAGCATTGAGATGAGGTTTGTTGCATGAGGAGGCTTGAGCTTGGGCACATGCTTTCATGGAGGGAGGCATTCAACTTGTAGCCTTGTTTATTTACTGAGAAGGTTTCACTACTGTGGAGGGCGCACTTGCTTATGAGGGTGCATTAGTTGCAGGGAGGAATTATAGCCATTATATTGTAGTGAGCTCAGATATGGAAACCCCTCCACAAGAATGAAGCTATTTTGGATGGCCTCCCTCTGTAACTGATCTCACTACAAT
>JASDQU010261721.1:1071-15594 GCA_032191745.1 Picea mariana
TCTCTTTCCCATAAAGATGATGTCACTTAATTACATAACTCCTTGATCATATGTATAGACTAGCTATTGAATATATTAATCTGCCTTTACTTTGATTGGTTTGTACTGTTGTGATCTGAACGACACAAGACCATTGGAGCAAAGCTTGGAACAACAGAGACCTAAGGAAAGCGTTCATTAGGTATGTCCAAGATCCTTATCTCATAGTTCATTCAATAGGCTAGATCTAGGGAAAGTGTATTATTCTGTCCTGTTTTGTTCTAGATCCAGGTGGATCTAGGGAGATCAATTCGTGTCCGCACTTACGGATTAATCCTGAAACATTGGGAAAACATACACAATATTAAATAAAACATACTTTTGTTTTGATTAGAAGAAGAAACTAAGGTCACTCTCCAGAACTCATTGGGCGGTTCAAGAACCATAGAGGAGGATATATATATATAAAATCTTGAACATAGTAGAAACAAGTAGTTAAAGGAAAATGAAGAACTCTGGAGACAACGAAGTAGGGCCATATGGATAAAAAGTGGTGATCAAAACACCAAATTTTTCCATAACTTCGCCAATTACAGAAGGAATCGTAAATTTGTCTAAGAGATCATTTATGAAATGGGGATTCTTCATAGTGGTCAGGAGGATCTAAAAGCAGAGGCAGTGAAATATTTTAATTTTTTTTTTAAAGCACAAGATCCTCCTTCGACTCGTGACCAAGTTAAAGTGGTGATTCTATACTCTAGTTTTGTCACTGAAAGTGAAGCCGAGGCCCTTTATAGTTTGATTCTCTTGGGCGAACTTAAATAGGTTTTATCTATGTTCAAACTTGACAAGAGTCCAGGGCCTGATGGCTGGACGGTTGAGTTTTTTATACATTACTTTGATCTAGTTGGGGGGGATCTTTTAGAAATGGTGGAAGAATCGAGAATGAAAGGCATCATTTCTGGTGGACTCAATTCAACATTTTTAGCCTTAATCCCAAAAGTTAATAAGCCTCACACTTTTGGGGATTATAGGCCTATTTCTTTATGCAATCTATGTTACAAAGTTATCACAAAGATTATATCAAACATGATAAAGCCTATACTTTCCAGATCACTTTCAGAAGAGCAGCTGGGATTTTTGAAAGGTCGTCGGATCCAAGATGCTATTGGGACGGTACATGAATGCCTCCATAGTATATATAAAAAAGCTAGTTTTGAAACTAGATCTTCAGAAGGCCTATGATTGTCTAAATTGGGAAATTTTAAGGATGATATTAATCCAAATTGGTTTGGGTATTAGGATGACCAATTGGATTATGAGTTGTGTTTTTTCCTCGTCTTTTGTTTTTTTAGTAAATGGGGAGGCCACTGAATTCTTCAAACATGGCAGAGGACTTCGCCAAGGATTCCCTTTATCGCTTCTATTATTTATTTTGGTTATGGAAGGACTCAACTTTCTACTAAAAGAGGGTCAAAATGACGGTTTGATGACTGGTATAAAAGTCTCCAGAACTATAAAAATTCTTCATATTTTGTTCATAGATGATGTCATTATTATGTCAAATGCTTCAATGAGTGAATGGTAGGAGATTGATAAGATCATTAAACTATTTTGTTTGGCATATGGTCTTAAGGTAAATGAGTCAAAATATCTCGTCCTTCATGAAGGACTGTCATCTTTGGATTTAGCTCCTTGCAAAACTTTTCTGCCCTTTACTTTCTCTGATCTCTCAATTGGTTTTAAATATCTTGGCTATCACTTGAAACCGGGCTGCAGTGAGTCGAAGATTGGAACTGGATGTTGCAGAAAGTGTAAAATAAGATAGGAAATTGATGCTACAGGTGGCTATCATTGGGAGGGTGCCTTACCTTATTGAAGTCTGTTTTAGAATGCCAACCAGTGTACTGGATGTCTCTTGAGGCCATCCCTTTTACTGTGTTAAATAATTTGAGAAAAATTGTGTTCAATTTTCTCTGGAAGGGAAACAGTGAGTCAAAACATTATCATCTCTGCAAGTGGGAACTTCTCACACTTCCAAAAAAATATGGTGGATGGGGTCTGCGAAATATTTTCAACTTCAACAAGGCCCTGGCTGCAAATTCTCTTTGGCGTGTTTTAATGCGTGATGGTATTTGGCATAAAGTGATTATTGATAAGTACCTTCCTCACACTACTGTTAAAAACTGGTTTAAATCTCCTAATTTTCACCTGAATACGACATTCAGATTCTAGAAAGGTTTACTGAAATCAATCCATTTGATTACAAATTGGTTAAGCTGGTCGCTGGGTACGGGTCATCTCATTGCTCTTGGTAGAGACAAGATCTTAGGAATGGGTGATAAATATTTCATCTCTTTAAATCTTCTGTCTGAATTAAAAAAGTGCAATATCACCTCTCTCTCTTGCAGGCTAGGAGGCTCACGGACCATCACTCCTCCTCCTTTTGGATATCCAGTATAGAATTAGGCCTTTCAGGAGTTTTAGACGCAGAATGGAACCAATTTTGGAAGGTTCTTATCGACTCAGGTGCCTACCTCCAAGACAAAGAAGATGAATTTTTTTGGATCAGAGGCGATAATTTGGGATCCCTCACTGTAAAGAATACTTATCAGGATTTGTTACTAACTTAGGGTTTATCTAAAATAAAAGGGTGGAGACAAGCTCTATGGAAATGGGACCTGCAACTCAAAATCAAATTGTTTATCTGGTTGGCAGCGAAGAATAAGATTTTAACCTGGGAAAATCAACAAAATAGAGGTTGGGAAGGACCTAATCGTTGTCATCCTTGTTTTCAAGATAATGAAAACATCAATCATCTCTTCATTCACTGCTCTTTCACTAAATTAGTTTGGGAGAGATTGGCCACGATTCATAGTTTCAAAAATTGTTGGAATGGGAACACCCTGACTCATTGTTTTAAAAATTGGGTTGAGGAAAAGTTTGTCCCCACATTGATTGTTGCCCACATTTGTTGGTTTATTTGGTTAGAAAGGAACTCAACAATTTTCAAGGAGATTAAGCCATCTATCCACTTAGTGACTTATAAAACCTTGGGCCTTCATAAAAGATAATTGACAACTCAAAAGTCTGCCCCTTTGTGAGCTATTATGATTTATACACAAAGGGTTATCACCACTGCATGGTTTGATGGAGTTGCCTAGCTGGATGGCCTAAAATGTGGGGCTAGTGGAGTCTTTAAAACACCAGACTTAACAGTCTATAGATGGGTTTTTAATTGTGGGAGTGGCACACATACTAGAGCTAAGTTACTGGGAGTATGGGCAACTCTCAATTTGGCTTCACATATGTCTTTCCATAGACTTCAAGTCCTGGGCGATTCTAAAGTAGTGATTGATTGGATATCCAATAGAGGTAGAATTCAGTCAAGTACTATTGCGGGCTGAAAATCTAGAATAAAGGATTTAATCAAATCCTTCCATGACATAATTTTTTAGCACATTTATAGGGAATATAATGTTGAAGTTGATCATCTTTCAAAGTTGCCATTGAGGGAACCAGAAGGCCGAATCACTTTTTACTAATGGATTAATGGGATTGAAGGTCCCAAGCAATATCTTAGTCTTTACTAAGTCTGCAGTCTTTCAATTGGAGCTTTGTATTAGATAGCTTGATACATATCTATAGGCTATTTCCGTGTATATCTTAGACAATTTTTTCTCTCTCAGTTGGTTCAGATTTTGTCTTTTTGAAGATCTCTTCTGGATCCATTTTGGTTTCTTCACATGTGATCAAAAAATTGTAAAGGGGAATGAGTTTCCCTAGCTTCCCCATTTTGGACTGTCTGTCACCTGTATCAATCCTAGTCATGGATTTTGATGATGTAAACAAATTGTATTTACTAATATAATTGGGCAAATTTTCTATTGAAAAAAAAGGTAATTTTTTTTTGAATTTGATTGAAAGATGTCTTACAACTCATATTTAATTCGTAAAGAATAATCTCAACAACAACTTTACATAATAGAATCTACATTTAATTTGACAAGAGTGATCCAAACTACTACTTTATGTAATAGGATTTGTTTCTTTATTTTTTCATAAGTTATATTTTAAAATTTAGTGTGAGATGCTTTAAAACTTGCAATTTTTTTTTTTAATAATTAATTTAAATATCAAGAATTACCAATATAAATTATCTTTTCCCTTTTATCAATTTTTTTATGATAAATGTATATATAAATTATATAAACGATTTAACCCTCGACCACATTTTAATAATTAATCTAAATATCAAGACTTACCAATATAAATTATCTTTTCCCTTTTCTCAATTTTTTATGATAAATGTACATTTATAAGTTATATAAACGATTTAATCATCGACCACATTTTCTCTTCATGAGAAGAACAAATAAGTATATGCCATGGTTTATAAGAGTACATGCTTTTCATGTACCCTGCCTTAGTATTGTTACATAGGTTCATATGGTAATCCCTTTCTAAGAATGTATGTTTGAAAGCTTACAATTATGTTTACGGATTATCTTACCTTTCTTATTACATTTTCCTCATTAATAACAATGAAGACTTATTTTATTATACATTTATTTAATATGTAAGATTATAATTGTTGGTGAAAGTGTAGTTATAATGAATATGCATGTAACATTTCGCTCTTGCGAGCACATGCTATCGATTTATTATTTGAGGACACTTGAGTGCATGTGATCCGGTTATAGTACATGGTTATTTGTTTCGATTATGGAGTTTTATGTTGATGTTGATGGTTGTGATTTATTGTCATTTGTTATATATGTATTGACAGATGCTATTGATGAGTTTACATTAGTGTGCAAGACACGTACTAGATTGTGGATGCTGCTGGCATCAATGGACCTCCTTGGGCTTTAGATTGAGTCAATGAGTGGATTGTGTTTTGTTTGAGCATTTCATTTTTACGCATGTGTCATGTGATTGATTTAGTATGGTTATGTATATGGATCAGTGACAGTGTTTTGTCAATGGATGCAGGCTGACGAATGCTTGCTAATCTGATTCACATAAGGAGTAGAGGGGTCATGCACAAAAACTTGATATTGAGGGAGAGGTGTGGTAACGTCCCTGTCACAACCTACTAGCACTCCTACCATGGCTCGAATTATAGATTAACGATTACCTAGTTTGAGAGGTCCACGATGTCGTGAGGGCAGACTGATACAGTCACTCATGAAAATTCTAAGGGGCACGGAATAAGCCAAAGTTCTTGCTACTTAAAAGTCCTTAGTCTCTCACAGGGTCGCCCGAATGGAGTGCTGACTCCAAGGGTTGGACAACTACCAAAACCAATCAAAAGGCGAGTGGCACCCTTGGAGCACGGGAGTGCATCTTGAAGGGCACACCGCGTAATTTAGAAAGAAACTTGAGTCAACGAATCTAGGTGGCCTAGAAAACAATAAATTGATTTGACATTCTCAGATTTAAAATAATTAATTAATGAGTAATTTTATTAATTATAAATCCCCATAAAAATCTAATTCTATTCTAAAATTTAGCCTAAGTCCAAATTTTTGTAAGGAGACTAAACAAAATTATTAATTAAATTAAAAATGAATGAGTGAATCAATTTAAGAATTAAGAAAAGTTAAATAAATCTAAAGATTTGATTTAATACATGTGTGCAAGAAAATACTAAAATGGAATTTTAAAATAAGAAAGGAATAAAGCATGAGAGAATAGGTGTACACATAAAATAGTATCTAGAGTCTAGCTAACACTAGTTTAACTAGGAGAAGACTCTTATTTTAACTCTAACTAATATTTAGTAAGGCGTTAGTCATTAAATACGAATATGGGAATAAAGAGACAACTAGGAGCGATTTAAGGAGCGCATTTGAGAATTGTAAGGGAAATTGACTTTTAAATTAAAATAAAATATGTAATTAATTGTGCAAGTGGGGATGTGTCAGTGAGGAAATTCCCATAAAACAAATAGTCTAGATGGGAAAGGGGATGACACTGGTTATTGGTAAATTTATGCTGCCGAATTATTTTTGACTAGTTTTACTTGTGAGAGTTGGGATACCCAGCTTGAGAGAGAGTGGTGGCTCTACTTTGTGAGGCAAGCTTGGAGCTAGAGGATTTTTGGTTTTGTGTGCATGGCCCCTTTGCAGCTTGGGGATAAGGCGAAGTAGAACCTAGCATTGGCTGGGAGGTACTAGTGAAGTCTCGATGGTTAGCAAGTGGGAGACTGGAAAAAGCACCATCACGAAAGAACAACTTCGGATTCTCTATGTTAGATTTTAGAAATTGTTGTTACTGCATAGTATAATTTGACATCGAATTGGCGAGTTTTCCTTCGATGGTTTCTATATAATCTAGAAGTAAATTTCTAAGGTTGTTGTCATTTCAATTCTCAAGGAACAATGGCTGCCAGGATATATAGACATGTATCAAATGCTAACTTTTTAGCCGCTACCCGTGGAATTTATTCACTTAATTTCGGATGACTGGAATTTAACGAGTTAGTGGAGTATAATCCGGATTTGGGAGGGAATTCGTCCTTGTGGAATCTCCCTCGTTTCCTCGTGTGTAGGCTTGTGTTGCGACTGTCTCCCCTTAAGGGCTTAACCACCCTTGAAGTCATAAATTCGCTGTGTGTTGAATTTAAAGCCTTATGCATTGTTTAATGGTGATCTTATTTAATTTCCTTTGTATGGTTATAGAAGGTAGTTGTCCGAGTATTTTTCTTGGAGTCTAAGCGTAGATGGAGTTCCTCTACCCTTGCATGTTCGCTGCCTAGAGCCTGGGCAGTCTCTGATTTAAATTGCTATTAAATTCCCTTAAGGCATAATGTTTTATTGAGTAGATTTCAATTCTACCTTAAGCGTATGATGTGGAATGAGTTCCCTTCGTCTTCAGTTCTCATGGATACACAAGATGGCCCTTGGATATCTCATCTATCCTTTTTACGATTGAATTGTTAAAGTTTTCTTACCTTAGAGAAGTAATACTTAGCATGTTACATTTACCAATTTCCTATTTGGAATTGAAAACTTATAGACTTTTGTATAAGATGTTGAAGAAGCTAATAAAAAGAAACAAAAATCTTGTTTGACTATTGCCATGGAGTAAGCTTCTTATAGTCTTGTATATAAATATGAAGGAGGGTGAGATTCTTTTAAAATATTCTTTATTTGTTGACCTTTTTGTTAAATGGGTATGCAAGTAAGGTAGCCTTGAGTTCTCATGTAATGTTTTAAAAAGAAGTTGGGTCTTTCCTTCAAAATTTAAATTTGGAATTTAAGAAAGTATTGAGTTCTTATATATGGATTTAATAGATTTGTTTTTTCTTAAATTAAATTAGAATTATAAGATAGTAATTACATATTTATATATGGTTTTAAAATAGATTTGGATTCTTTAAATTAGATTGTAAGTTAGTACATGTGTTTCTATATTGTTTAAGAGGAGATAGGTCTCCTTTAATTCTTACCAAAAGATTGGTAATGGAATCCTTATTTAATGTTAACTAAGATATATCGCATTATTAAGAGAGATGGTTGAGTTACTTAAGGGTTGTACTTATTGTGAAAGTTATTGTTACACATCAAAATTACTCACTTCGATAGTGTCGCAAGTGTCATCATTACAAGTGTCATCATTACAAGTGTCGTAAGTGTTACATTTTTCTCACAAGTGTCACAAGTGTCAAGAAAAACATATTGCCATAATGCCTATGTCGCACTTATAACGACATCAAAAAGACACTTGAAACACCTCAAACATTTTATTTGGAAGAAGGGGAATGGTTAACTGGGTTTATGAACCTCTTGCCATCTGAAAGAACCATTAAAATTGAGTTTTTAGAGGAGAGCGCTCCCCTATACCACTGTTAGGAGTGTTGATGCCCCCCTATAGACTGGTAGTCAGAGCGTTATAATGTTCCCTAATAAGGTATAGGGGGGCGCTCTCCTTGGGCTCAGTATTTAGATTTGGTTTATTCCCAATCTGGTACTTTGTATGATTTGCTTCCGAATGTTGCTCGAGCTAATACTGATCCTTCTAAGCCATCATCCTCATCTCATGCAGATGGTGTTATCAGTTTCATCAAAACTCAATCTTTTTCCAAATCGACTACACCCTCCTCTACCTCCCCCCAAACTCAGATCTCTGAGGTAAATGCAGTTCAATCTACCCCTTCGCAACAATCCAGAGGTAAGAAGAAGACAAAGAATAAATCAAAAAATAACAATGAACAAACAAAAAATCAAGCTCAACCACCTACTACCAAAAAACAAACACAACGAAAGTTGAAATTCCCGTATATCATTTGTGGTGACGATCACTACACTCGAGACTGTCCACTTCGCAATGAAGTGGCCAAAATTTTCCAAGGAAAGTCACAACCCGCTGTGATTACTTAGCCTTTTCCACAGCAGCAATCCATGGTTGCTCAAACCCCCTCTCCTGGGGGCAGATCTAGCGATCCTCATGATGAGGCCTCGTCGAGTGCACATATTTATATGTTTAATGGGATCAATTTGACCACTCTCTCTAAGACATACGACACACCAGGTAACCCTGAAAAAGGAAAAGACACTAACGATACCTGTAATTTATCGGATCCATCATCATCCTCCGTTAGTCTTCCATCGGTTAATCCTCCGTCTGGACCACTCCAGACTGAGAAACCCACGCTCGACTCTATCTTACGCCCTCCTAAGAGCACTATATGTAAAGCTACTTTTAATCCTAGTTCACGTGCCGCCCAGAACTACAACATTGTTGAAGATTTGGCTCAAGCACCGTGTGCTATGTCTTTGTTAGAAGTTCTACAGCACTGCCCCAGTCAACGTAGAACGCTCTTAGCTGCTCTTGTCGCTGTTGATCCTGAGTCATCCAACCATATCATGTTTAACCTAGACAATTATGCGTCTCGACTCTCTCACCAACTTGCTTTTCAAGTTGATGTTGTTGTTCATAATCAACAAATCCACCGAACTATTCTGGATGAGGGAGCCTCAACTTGTGTCATGTCTTTGGTGTGTTGGAAAGGTTTAAAATCATCAGCACTCAACAAATCCCCAACAATGTTACGCGCCTTCGATGGGCGAGGTTTTCATCCCCATGGGATTTTGCAATCCCTGCCCATCCAATTGGGTGGCAAAACTGTTACTGTTGATGTCGCGGTGGTCGATGCTCCCCTCAATTACAACTTGTTACTTGGAAGAAGTTGGTTTTATGCTATGACTGTCGTTGCCTCGTCAGTTTTTCAATGTGTCCAGTTTCCTCATTAGGGAAAAATTGTCACTGTTGATCAGTTGGATTTCTGCACGATCGATGCTCGTGCTCCCGCTACCAACAATATTCCTTTCTTGGGAGACCACAAGATCACGTATGAAAGCACTGGTGTTGGCTTACTGAAAGATTCTAGCCTCATGGGTACCTTCCCTACACCACTTCCACCGACTACCCATCATATTTCCACCGTTGATATGATTTCGACCACGGCTTATCAATCTTTGGAATCATATGACCCTTGGATTATACCTCGTCCATTGGAATTTGATGCACTAGGTGACACCGTGCCACTTAGTCTAGCCGAAACGTCATACGTTTCTACCCAATCCACTTTTCCCTTGTCAAATGACCAACATCTATTGGCGCCTGATGTTTCCTCGATGCAATCATGGTTGAGTTCCTTGTCGTCTGCAATCGACTACATTTCCCCAACTTTTCCTTCGGATGAATCTATTCTGGAGATGCTTTGCATTGACAAGTTACCTTGGGATAATAACCATCACCGATCCTCTTTTCTTCCCCCTCGTGAAGAAATTCAGGCAGATATATAGTCTATCTCCCCTCCTGATGTCGATTTTCTATCGTCTCCTTGCTTTCAACTTTCGATGATTTGGATCCGGTAGTGGACATGGTGATTTCTTCGATAGAGTTATTGGAGCCTAATCTCCTTACTCCTATCACGACCCTCGACATGTGTTCCTTCCCAAGTGATTATCTTCCATCGTGCTAAGATCTCTTGGAAGCCATGACTGAGTTTTGTCCCTTGACATGGTATCCTTCCAGAGCGTTATCCTCTTGGAAGCCATGATCAAGAAAAAACCATGAGCATAGTTTCTCTTCTCTATGACAAGATCGTTAAAAAATGAAACAGAGGTCACGAGCATAGTTTTCCCTTCTCTGTGGCAAGCTCGTTAAAAAATGAAATAGAGGCTTTGAGCATAGTTCTTTTCCTATGTCAAGCTCATTAAAAAATGAAACAATCACCTCTCTTGATCCTTCTTTTTATCCACCCTTCTCCTTTTTTCTCATCTACTAGAGAAATTGGTGACAACCTCAAAGTCGGTGAATGAATTGAAGCTTGGAGGGCATGTCTCCAGCCTTTGATGACCATTCTGGAGTGAAGCCACTAGCTTTTCAAGATGGGGGCATACCGAGCTTAGTCTTTGTTTTTTCTCGTGCTCGTAAATACATGAGAATGCATCCGGGTAAATTTTTATCTCTTTTTCAGACCTATATGGATACACGAAAAAAGAACCCCCTGGAGTCTCCTTTAAGCTCTTTTCAGACTCTCTAAACATGAAAAGATTTCCGAGTGATCTTGGTTCCTTTCCCACTCGTTAAAAGGTTTGAAAGGGCATCTTTCGAGTGATAATTTATCTCTTTTTCGGCCTCGTGAGACTAACATTACGAAAAAGGACAATATTGGAGTAATCTTTAAGTTCTTTTTAGACTCTCTAAACATGAAAAGATTACGGAGTGACCTTGTTCTCTTCACACTCGTTAAAGTATTTGAAGGAAATATTTGTTGAGCGATAGTTTATCTCTTTTTTGGTCTCATCTGACTACTTTACGAAAAAGGAACTGAGAGAGTTATCTTTTAAGTGTTTTTCCAGACTCTATAATCATGAAAAACCTTCGAGTTTTCTATCTTTGGACTCGTTAAAACAAACATCGACAAGCCCATATGGGACCGAACTTTTACTTCTTCCAGTTCGTTAAAAAGGAAGAGGGACTTACCGAAGGTGAGTCATATCCAGCATGTGTTACCCTCCTTGATCTCGTTAAATAAAAAAGAGGTACTCATCTATCTAGATGGGGGAAAAATTGAAAGAAGCAAGCCAAGCGGTTTTTTGGGAACATTACCAAGTAATTCTTAGAGTTTCCCTTGAACACGACACTTTGTCTTTGCGCACATATTAATCCGCTAAACCTCTGCACTGAACCAATCCTCTGAGTTTTCCTTACTCCTTTGGGTCACCTGACGAAAGTCACAGTATCCACTGCATCATCTTGTTTTGGTCCATGTCATGTTTCTGCTGTTGTGCCTCAGTGTTCAAGGGAAGTATCTGCCTCGAGAGTCGGCCATCACAAATATCTTGTCTCAATATCCATGTCATTCCATGTTCATTTGATCTACCAATTACATCTATGTGTCTGTTTCGTGTCGTTGATGGGGGATACATCAAGGCCCTCCTTCGACGGGTCTATTCCTATCAACTTCAACACATTATCCAGGAACTAGACTTAGAAATCAATTAGTACTTTGGGACCTGCATGCCTCAATGGCGGGCCTCCTCACGTTCGACAGTGGGTTTACATCATTGACCTATGATCGGATGATTCCACGGATGTCTGACTTCATCTCATCCATTCACATTCGTTGGAATGTACTAGGGTACCTTGGGAATCATTGACATTAATGATGATTTCCCTCGTGCTTGTTAACAGTTTACATCATTGACCGGTAATCAAGTGGCTTCTACCATGTTCGACATTATTACATCTATTCACATGGTTATATTTTTATTACATTGGGATTGGTAATAAGACCCTGGGTTGAGTCATCACTCTTATATGTACTTTGCCTAGGTTGCGAAGGAGTTTCTTTTGAACAATGACACATATACTGTTACATAGATCCACTTTGTATTGGTCGTGGCTATGTCTTGTCATATCGTCGATCCACTGTGTATTCTTCGTGGCTACGATCGGTTCAGATCATAGGAGTATATATCCACATTGTATTCTCGGTGGCTATACCTTTTATCGATACAACTATGGATCTGCAGTGTATTTTATGGCGGCCATATCTTGCAAGTCTTTATCACCCAAGCATAGGTATGCCTGCCTTGGGTTTGAAACATGTCATAATATTTGTTGGATGTTTGTGTGCATATTCTGTCAGGTTCTCTGCATCTATACCCTTGCTTGAAAGTCTACAAAGCATTTCAGTTATCAGTTCTTGTCTTCTAACTTCATACTTTAGGGGGCAATCTGTTACACATCAAAATTACTCACTTCGATAGTGTTGCAAGTGTCGTCATTACAAGTGTCGCATTTTACTCACAAGTGTCGCAAGTGTCAAGAAAATCATACTGCCATAATGCCTATGTCGTACTTATAACGACATCAAAAAGACACTTGAAACACCTCAAACATTTGATTTGTAAGAAGGGGAATGTTTAATTGGGCTTATGAACCTCTTGCCATCTGAAAGAACCATTAAAATTGATTTTTTAAAGGAGAGCGCTCCCCTATACCACTATTAGGAGTGCTGGCGGCCCCCTATAGACTGTTAGGGAGCATTATAACACTCTGACAACCCTTTTGGAGGAGCGCTTCTACTGCTAGGAGTGCTGGCGCCCCCCTATACCTTACTAGGGAGCGTTATAATGCTCTGACTACCCTTTTGAAGGAGCGCTACCTATTCTGGGAAATAGTTGGTTTGTTGAGAAGAATGGGGGAAAGATCTCTTCAATCTTTGAAGGTAGTCGGATTCGAATCCTTGTTCAAGACATGATCTTAGGGAAGATCCCTAACTGAAGGAGGAAAATCCTCAACTTACCCCAAAGATATCTCAAGTGGTTGGGCCTCTCCAAGCCTATATAAGCAGGCTTTCTTATGGTAAAAAAGGGGGAAGGATGGAAGGCATGAAACCTATGATCTCATAGGAAACACACAATGAAGTGGAGGAGTATAATCAGTAAAGTTATTGTCATTCTGATCATGGGAATTTTGAGCAAGGGTTAGACAAGGAGGACTTGACGAAGTTGCTGCACTCGCATCTACGATTGTAAGTTTTCTTCGTTGTTGTTCTTATCAATATAATCTGCTTGGCATGTTTCTTTCTAGTTTGTGCTTGTTCTCACATGAACTTGTCTCTAAGTAGATATATCTAATTTAAGCTAATCTCAACAAGGTAGGAATTTGGTTGTATCTTGTTTGTCTACAGGGCTTATCAAAGAGTTCAAGATTGGAGCTCAACTCGGACCGTGCAGGGACAAACACTGGTAAAAGGCACTTCTTTTCTCCTTCCTCCTCATACATTAGTTTATCTAGGTCTAAAAGGAAGTCAGTGACCATGATAAGCATCTTTTGTCTTAAGAGTTAAGAGTCTAGCTCTCAAGAGGAGATCTACCTGTCCGCAGAGAGATTTTCCTTCAACAGTTATATCTCTTGATAAGTGATGTCTGACGTCGAATAAAACTGACTTGGCAAGTTACCAATGATAATTATAAATAGATCTCTACCTGACACTAAGTTTGTACTCATACGGTTCTTATCTAACCTTATGTAATATCCTCATACCCATTTGCACTTAATTATTTCTTGAAGTTGATTAAGTAAGGTAAATTATTCTTCCACATTCATGAAAATGATAGATGCTTATGATACGTGTTTATTGTGTTGCGCTATGAGTTAAAAGTTCTAAAATAGCATAGAAATGATGTAGTTATTAACCTATTGTCCTTGTTCCCCCTTGTGTAGATGTAGCGTTATTGTGTACATGTTATTTATTGACAAGATTAATGACATGTGATTCCATGCCTTACTATTAGAATCTAGTCGTGATTTTTAGGATAAAAGTTGGTTAAGGGGTTTAGATACCTCCTTGTTCCTCATAACAGTCGCTAGTCCTGAGACCTTAAATGGTCAAAATCAATCGGATGAATCCTAGAATTGAGTGTTGCTTATGTGTCTTTGAGGTCCTAACCATGCAGGATGGGTCGGGTTGGTAGTTTCTTCATGTTATATTTGTGTGATCTAGTTGATTGGAACTTTAGTAATGTTGTTTTCAGATTGGTTGAGAAGAGTTGATTAATAGATATTAATGTATGTTATGACGCTTATCATTTGTCGTAAATTTGTTTGTTTAAAAAAATATAAATATTTACCTATTTTTTACTCTTTTATGTTTTCATAATGGAGGGGACGTTACATATGGTATCAGAGTGGGTTCAACCCTACAAATATGGACCGTTATGTCTTCATATGTGTTAAACTTATGATTAAAACAATATTGATAATTAAAATTGAAATTTTTCCATGGAGGTGATCGAGGATCTTTTCATCGAGTGACTTATAAAGAATTGCATTAAATGAACATAAATTAAAGTGCACCATTAAAGAAGGAAAACCTCAATAATGAAGAGACATAAGCATCAAATCTAAACACAAAAACTTGATAATGGAGTTCATCCCTGGTGGACTATGTCTCCAGGTCCTGCTCTCAAATGGCTAGGCCTTTTTTATTAACTCAACAAAAGAATTTGGAAAAAT
>JASDQU010261723.1:0-10651 GCA_032191745.1 Picea mariana
ATCCATCTTCTTTTGTAGTTCATTTATGTCCCTACACATTTCTTCACCTTCATCAAGAGTCCAAGTAGGATTTTCTGGAGGCTTAGTTGGTGTAGAAATTCCCTTTTTTGGTGGCATGTTGGCCAAGTATCACTTTTGAACCTTGATTTTGAGGTGGTTCTGCTAGACAATATTTATTCTATTGTATCTCCTAAGTTTCATCCCTTCTGGGTATGAAACTTTATTTTATGTAGTTCTCTGATATTTCTTATCTACAATGCCACAGGTTTTATCAAAATTGGATGTGCCAAGTGGAATTTACGGTAACTTCCCCACAACTTGCCAATTTTTGTCCTTTCGAGGAGATCTCACTTGTATAGCATGCCCCGCACAAAATAATTGATATAAAAGTCTGAAACTCGCACCAAAAATACTACAGACTGTCCACGATCCAATGAAACTAGTCCCACTCAATTTGGATACTCTAGGAAGAAGTTATGATTGTTTTACCTGGAACACCTTCTTGAGACTAGTCAATAGGACTAGTCATATACCCTATTTTACACAGGGTGTATCTACAAATTTAAGATGACCCAGAAGTTGAAATGTTTACCACAAATAAATTACTAATTTATGTAAATATCCTCCAAATTTCAGGGTCTGAAACGTTACGGAAATTTTTTTATAGCGAAAATGCCGTAATGACTCATTTCAGGATGATTCCAGAACCCTATTTTGTATAGGCTCTATCTCAGAAATTATAAGGCCTCAGGAGCTGAATTTTGAACCCAACGTACCTTGATCCGTCTACTAAATATCCTCCAAGCCATTTCTTCTGAAACGTTGTAGAAAAAAAGTTATAGCAAAAATACCAAGGTGTCTCAGATGTAGCAGCGAAACCCCAAGACCTTGAACTCTGATACCATATGTTAAGAACCAAATACCAATATAGCATAGAAAAAACTCAGAAAAAGTACTCAACGCCTTGAAAAAGAGATGATTTCAAATAATAAGCCTCTTCAAGGGGGAAACCTCCTTTTACCCCACTTAAATGTTCAAGTACAAGATGATTCAAAATGAAAATGTCTCCTTGGTATATATAGGAGACTAGGAGGTATAATTACAACTAATGGCCTAAAGCCGACATAAATGAAATAACATTACTAATATAATATGCCCCAATTAAGGGGTAATTAGCCAATATTAGGGCTTAACACTCGTACAAAGGAGGTTTCCACACTTTGATGTGGGATTTATACCTTCTAGTCTAATCCAAGGGTCAAATGGTCAAAGGCAAAGTAAAATAACACTATCTACTAGATAATATGCATTAAAAATATTCAAAAAATGTCACGGAAAATTAAATTTATCAAGAACTCATTGAAAGGAAAAGAAAAACAAAAGGTATGCAAGACCTTAATATTGACAAGCATATGTGAATTTTTTATTATTATAAATGATTGGTATTATAATATTATACATCAATACTAGGTTTTTTTTTCTTTTTCTTTGCACGACTTGCTGCTAATTTCCTAAGTATTTCATCGATATTTGTGTCATCTTATTTTACTGCGTGCTCTTCTATTGTTGATTGTCCTTGCATTCTCACATGCATTGCATTCCTTGTCATGTACTCACGACGTTGAGGCACCAAATGCGGGTCATCGCCTACAGCGACAAAAAATATTAAATTTATAGGGAAAGTTATTGGATACGATTGATTTAGTTCATTAATAAGAAAAAATACGACTGGAATGTAATAATTTACTTGCCCTGTGCTCCTCTTCTGTTAGAGGATCTCGATGTATGTCGTGCAACTCTACCACTGAAACCACAAAATTTATAAGTAGACGATCATAATTGAATTAGTAAAAAGAAAAAATAGAATCACAAAATTCATAAGTATGAAATTATTAAGTTATATATGATTAATATACAACCATATTACCATCGTGGCTCTCATGTGAAGCAACATCATGGGGAGGCACCGACCCAGTTATGTTAGGATTAGGTTGCATCTCACTTTCAGGAGGCTGCACCTCACTGTCAGGAGGCTGCACCTCACTTTCATGGGGCTGCATGGAAGCATCATCTTATGGTTGCTCTCTACTACCAACAAACTGTTCTGTAGTACTATTGATGGGCTCGGTAATATTGATGCTCTCCTGCTATAAATAACAGAGAAACATATAAAATTATTGGACGATATCAAATGAGAATGTATTTTAAAGGTAATGAAATCGTGTTATTGTGGTTAGATTTTTATAATATACCATCTCATGCACACTGCATCTTGGCGACTGTCCCAAGCTTTTTCGGTGATCAATAACAGCTTGGTGTCCATACTTGTAACCAAGCTGGAGGTCTTCCATAGTGGCTTTGGTACCAAAATCGCCCCCCTACATTGCATAAAAGTATTGATTTTTGTTATTGGTTGCCCCATGAATTACCAGAAACCTGGAAGGCGATATAACTAATAATATTGTTAAGATGTTTGATTACTTACAATTCGTGCCTGTAACTTCAAATAGCCGCCTTGGCCTAGTCTGTGTTGGCCATGTTTCTCAACCCTTGCCTTGGTGGCTTTCGAAGTGTCAGGGAGCCTATGAAAAATTTCAAGTATGTTATATACCGCAATTGTATTTAAAAATAAATAAAGCTAAAAGTATTGAATTCAAATTGTAATTTACCTTCCTAGACCAGGTGGATTTCTTCCTTCTTTTATCAATCTCTTCTCCTTTGCGTCCTTAATGATCGCCTTCCATTCCCTCTCAGGAATAATGGGTGGATGCTCATACCTAGAGTTCTTTTGCAAGTTAACCCTATACATGTCACGTATATATTTTAAATATAGGCCCACCGCTTTGGAGACCTCGCTTTTGTCGAAGGTATCTACCCCAAACATACGTTCAAGGTAGTCCAAGATTTATTTTTTGAGGTGAATACTTTGAGAATTCCACCTCGTGCGTAACATGGGACCAAAAATTTCCAACGACTAGTCATGCAAGTGTTTATAAAACAAGTTGTTTCCTACATGCAAAAATAAATGATCATTAATTAGAAAATAATAATATATAAGATGATATATGCTTCAGATATACAACAACAAACGGTTAAAACAATTAAAAACACCTGGAATTTTTAATGTATTTATTGGAACTCCTTTCTCATTCACCAAAAAAGTGCATGAAATTTTTCCCGTGCTGGCAACGCGTGATGATCTAGGAAATGAACTAACAGTGTTATCACTGCCACTACCACTAGCTCCTGCGTGTGGCTCTGCCACCTCCGGCTGAAGGGGTATGTCATGCTCACGGTCCCCAGCTATAGGTGTGGACCTAGTCTGAGTATGAATGGGATCAATTGCAGGTGGAGTGTTGAATAACTTAGTTGGTATATGTTGGCTCGTGCTGGTTGGACGTTGTGGTGTACTCTCTACAACATGACTACTACCAACATCTCCTGCAGGAGCCGATTGAAACAGAGCCAAAAAATCCTATATAAGAAAGAAAAAGTTTTTTTGATTAGAAAATGTAAAAGTTATAAACATGAAACATTCATAATTGAACTTACGACCAAAAAAAAATCACTTTAAGATATGGTTATTACCTTATATTTTTGAAGGTCTTCCTTCAACTTCTCTATCCTTTCTTTAGTTTCTTGATTTTGATATTTACTTACAATCAAGCGAAGGATTTCTCTGTTCATTTTTCTGATGATTTTGTTGATTGTTACCATTATGTTGGGGTCATCCAACAAGTCGTCGTCGACCCAATCATCACAACCATGGCCCGTGGACTACATATTTCAAGAAATAAAATTTATTTTCAATTATATAAACAAATAATAAATTTCACATTAAATGTAATTCGGAAATGTTAATCATATGCCTATTCTGGGGGGGCTGGAGATTTTCCATGATCATCGTGCCAAGAATTGGGTGTTAGAAATCCATAACAAATGAAATGAATCATGCAAACTCACAGAGTATGATGTGCATTATAGTGAAGTGCATTACCTGTAATTTACCTGTTTTGAGGGGTCGACTGGTGCTTTTCCAAGATCATCCTACCAAGAATTAGGCGTTAGAAATCTATAACAAATGAAATGACTCATGCAAACACTAAGAGTATGATGTGCATAATATTTAGGTGTTAGAAATCCATAACAAATAAACATCATGAACAATGATAAATTTACAAACAACGGGAATACAAATTTACAATCTGCACCACATCACATCATGATAAGTAAACATAAAAGATTTCAAATTACCACCCCCATAATAGCAATGTCCGTATGTATTCGATTCAAGTTGTAATCAATCAACAATTTGTCCCCTGCAATTATTAATTTTATTGCGCATACAAATACATGGTTTCGTCCCCCCCCTCAAATATGCAATTGGGTTGCTTATTTGTTGTCCCGGGTCGTGTACTATTTATAAACCCCGCAATATTGCCTGATGCCTTTGGCCTTCCGTCAATATACATAGACACTCCTTTGTTTCTATCGTTGTCTCTTAGCTGTATATAATTTGCAGCCACTTTGTATATCTGCATATCTCGCATATATTGGACTAGCTTAATCCAATCTCTATAATTGTAACAAGGCCTGACATACTCCATCAATTCAGTTATTCTGCCATCAAAAACCTTTATGCCATGCATGGAAAATAGCCCCAAGCCATGTAACGATGATGGAGCAATGCGATATATCCTCTCGTCCAGACAAAAATCAGTGTTTACTTGAGGAAGGTCCTTGGGTACCCATCGTTTCACTAAATGTTTGTACCTCAAGGGAACCTCGATGTCGTCTATGCTCTCAACATCATAAGAGTAGGACCCCCCTTCAGCAAGAAAAAATTCCATGCGTCTACGGAATTTTCTTTTGATCTTCTCACCTCTAATTGCTTTCTTTCTACCTGAACTTTCCTTGCTCGATGAAGATAGATATGAAAAATACCTATTTGGTTGTACCTGTAGTCCATCGAATGAGAGAGAAATTAAGAAGAATTCCCCTTTCAATTCTAGTAATGATAATTGTGTAGGATACAAGGATGACAAAAGGCAAACAAAAAATATGCATTCTTCTTAAATGGCAGACTGATCAACTCATATTATAAGGGGCAGATTGATCAACTCGTATTTGTGATGTAGAGAGACCAAGTGACATATCAATTTGGTTCAATAAGTCAAGTTTCAATCACTGACAAACTAGTTGAGGCAAGGTCAACAAAGATAAATGAGTGATTTTCATATAGAGTCAAAGTCTTAAACTTAGAAGGGAGCTCACTTGAGGCCAACTAGATGAAGACATGTCAGGCCATGTAACAGATTTTGGGATTGAAAAATGAATGGGTGCAACCTCTATTGAGTCACTTCAATAGTTGCTTTGAAAGGATCAACAGGATACATCGCCCCGAGTATGGATTTTCAAAATGTTAGTTTTACTTGTCTTTTCCCAAACATCCCCCGATTCATGTTGACTGAAAAGTGTTGTGGGAATATAAATATACTAGTATTTATGTGAATATATGTGAAGAATTTATGAGGCCATTATATGCACTCATCCATAGGGAGTCAAAAAAATGTATGTATGACAATTATTTGGATACAATATCCACACTTGGGGACTAACACATCGTGGAAAAGGGGACCAACTTGTGGATATATGGTGGAACAAAGACTCCTCATAATGCTTTCTTATATTAGTAATGATTATCTCATGTTATTAAAGGTAATCATAATTCTTTCTTATATTAGTAATGATTAGTGGATGATGAGCAATTAGACATTGATGTTGCTATTCATATATTCATATCCATATCAAAGGATGATAACATGAGATAATGGGGTTTGAAAKCAAAGAGGCATGCCCTCCACACTTCACATTAGTACTACTATGGGGCAACAATAAGCTTGGTGACTAGGAGGAAGTACAACTACACCCTCTGCAATGTGGTTGAGTGAAAACTAACAACTATGGATATAAATATCTCGACAACAATTTCTTGTGAGTTATCTTAGATTCCCTGGAGGAAACAAACGATTGGAGGAGGTAATAAAGAGGTAGGTTAGTCATTAGTGAAGTGAATTTAAAGTTCAAAACATTGTTGGAGCAAAGGGATTTTGCAAATTTGACATTGAAAAAGATGGAAATATTGGGAGGTTAAGGGTGTAGCAACAAAAATACCAAGGACCTAGAAGGATAAATCTATTCCTAGATTGAAAGGATGAAGAGGATTTTTAGTTTGTATGAAGATAAAATATTGTGTTTGAGCCAAAACAACAATATGCAAGACACTACTTAGGAGTGAGATTACACAAATTATAATGGTGTTGGTGTGGAATAGGAATCATGAGGAATACCATTGAATGAGCATTCTCAAACCATGTGGGATGTAAAATTCTAGGCTTGTAGCACAAAAACTACCAAAATTTTGTATTTTTATTTTTTATTGTGTAGAAATCAAAAGTCATGGGGATTGTTATTCTTTGCAAGTGGGTTAACACTAGTGTTTTATAACTCACCTTTTCTTTGTAGTTGTCCTAAAAATGAGGATAATTTTTTGTGTGGTAATAGAAGAAGAAACCAATAGAGTTGTTGAAGAAATCGAGCACACGTCATTTCTCACCTACAACAAGGATTTTCCCTAGTTGCCATGGTAGCCTATTATTGCTTCATGATTCCACCCACTCCCCTATATATTTTTCTCGCATCAATGATGGGAGACATTGCATACCCAAGTTTAGTGCATACTTTGTCCAAGTTAATTCGATTTGTTGACCCTCTAAAAGGGCCACTTGTATCACATGTTGTTAATTTTGTGGGAAGGTATCATCATTTCCAGTTAACATTGTCTCTAATATTGTCAAACTCATATGCTTCCCCCCTCAAAATATGCAACCCATGGCAAGGAAATTTATTTCAATATGGACTCTCTCTTGCTCTTGGAAAAGACAAGTTTCTTCCATCTTTTTCCATTTATGACACTACATTGGCTATGTTTGTGTGGTTGAAACCCTCATGGGTTAAGGATGACGTTGAAGGTTATTTCATGGGATATGTAATGATTTGTAGATTCATTGTTTGAGTGAGATCTAGGATCAAGGGCCTCCCTCATGTATAGGGTCATGCATCTATGGTCCAAAAACAAGAAGAAGGTTCAAAGGAATTCATAAAATAATCGTTATTTGGCCATATGAAGAAATATCTATGTGATTAGATGATAGAGGTATAGTAATGGGAATTGAACCTAACTCTAACCAACAAATCCTTGCCTAAATTCAAAGAGCATCTCAAGAACCTTCATATCTTGATTTGGGGTTTTAAAGGATTTTAAGAACTTACCGATTTTGGCATCATTGGTCAAGGTGGGGTCTCCTCAGTCACTCCAGCAAGGGCCTACTCTATCGCTCCTCCTCTATCACTCCAACAAGGGCACTCTCATTCGCTCCTCCTACAACAATGACATACACTCTCAGTTTCTCCCAGAGGTGAGGTTATTCTCTGTCGTTCCTCCTCCAACAATGGCATGCACTCTCAGTCGGAAATGGCGTACCCTCACCTCCTCTCCTTCTCCTATGCGTGCCCTAAACTCCCCTCCTTATCCTCCACATGCTGGCCTCCTTCTCCTCTGCGTGCCCTAGCTAGCTCGCGCAAGAGACCCAACTTCGGCTCCAGCAACTAGCTCGCGGGAGAGTTGAAATGTGTTTTTTGTTTTTGTTTTTTCAAACTAATGTTTTGTTATTTGTTTAATTTTTGGTATTTTTTTTTCTTTTTTCTTTTTATTATAGTTATATATAATATAATATATATATTATAATTTATTTATTATATAATATATATAATTTATAAATTATATATATTATATAATATATAAATTATAATATAATATATATATTTAATTATTGAATTATATTTGAATTATATATATTTTTTATTTTTTTTAATTAATATATTTGATAAAATTAATTTATATTTAATTATATTTAACATATATAATATATATGTGGGTTAGTGGTGAATGAATTCATGGTTAGTGGGTCAACAAATTAATGAGTTAGTGTATTAGTGTGTAGTGGGTTAGTGAGTTGGTGGGTAAGATGTTAGTGTGTTTGGGGTTAATGTGTGAAGGGTTAGGGGCTAGTGGGTTAGAGATTGGTGGGTTATGGGTTAGTGGGTTAGATGGTTAGGTGTTAGTGGATTCAAGGTTACAGGTTAAGGGGTAAAGGGTTAGTGGGTTAGTGGTTAGTGGATTAACATGTTAAAGGATTACAGGTTAGTAGGGTATGTCTTAATAGGTTACAAGTTAAAGGGTTAATGGTTAGTATGGGTTAAGTGTTAGTGGGTGAATGGGTTAGTGGTTCAGATGTCACTAAGTGAGTGTGTTAGTGGTTAAGAAGTCACTGAGTGAGTTTGTTAGTGGTATAGGGGTTAGAGGGTTAGGGGTTAGTGGGGTAGTGGTTAGTGTGTTAGGAGCTATGGGTTAAGGGTTAGTGGTTAGGGGGATAATGGTTTAAGAGATAATGGTTTAGGGTTCAATAGGTAATGGTTTAATAGGTTAGGAGTTGGCATTTTAGAGGTTATGGGTTAATGGTTTAGTGATTTGGAGTCTAGTAGGAGTTAGTGGGTTAGTTGTTAAGAATTAGTGTGTTAGGGGTTGCGAGTTAGTGGGTTAGTATTTTTAGCCTATATAATGGGTTTGCGTGTTCAACATTAGGGGTTATTGGTTTACAAGGTTAGCGATTACTAGGTTAGATGTTAGTCAATTAATTGTCATTAAGAGTTGGTAGGTTAGATGTTAGTCAATTAGTTCTCATTGGGGGTTAACAGACAAGTGGCCATTAATGGTTGGGTTTTAGGGGTTATGGATTTCTCTCTTGGTGATTTAGGGATCATTAGGGGATATAAATTTAATTGGTTGGTGTGTTAGGGATATTGGTTAAATCTTAATTAATCATTTAATAGGTTAGTAAGGTAGAATTTATTGTGTTAGTGCTTAGTGGGTTAGGATTTAGTGTCTTAGTTGTCATCCAGTTAGTGGTTAGTGGGATGATTTCCATCCATGGTTAATGGGTTAGGGTTATGTGTTAGTGGGTTAATATCTTTAGGGTTAGTGAGTTAGGTATTAGGCTGGGGTTAGTGCATTATGGGATCAAGGATTAGTGGGTTATGGGTTAGTGGATAATGTGTTGGGGATTAGAAGTCAAAGGGTCACATGTTAGTGTGTTAGGGATTAGGAGTTAGTGGTTATGAGTATAATTAGGTTAATGGTTAGTGGGTTAGACATTAGAGTGTTTTTTTAGAACTAGAGGAATTTTTAATTTCCATGGATAATTACCTAGGCGAGACACAAGTTCAAATCTAGCTAGCTTCCACTATAACCCCTAGATTAGTGCCAACAACTTGCAATCCAATGCCTAGCAATAAACTTATGACATAGCAAGAGTCAAGAAGTTCAAAGAAACACACGCAAGGCGGGTCCCACTCCTAGGGCTTTGTTAAACACTAATGGACCAACTTCAATTTCACTCTTAAGAATTTAATCTCCACTACATAGAAGAGAATGAGCTTAGAGGGAACCCTTTTCAAGAGGAGAAGAAAAAGAAGGAGAATTAATCTCCACTACAATATTGGTTTAGTATCTTGAGATGATACTTCTGATGATCTTACTCTATATGTTCTTAATTGGAATACAAAATTTCCATTTGGACCTTGGTATCCCCCAAATATAGATAGTGACACTTTTATCTCTCTCATGTTAAGGAAATGCATCCTAAAAAACTTGATGAAGAATTTGATACATTTCCTACTTCAAAAGGTGTTAACATTTTAAGGATTCAATATGATAACTTGAGGATTGTTTTGGGAGGATACAGACTCTAGTTGGAGACATGGTCACACAAGGAGAGAGACCATAAATGATGTTAAGCTAGATATATCCCCATTCCACCATAATATTTGTTATTTTTGGTTTGTTGGTTACCCTAATTATATACATTACCCTTGACCATGTAAAAGTAGTGGTTGCGGGATTGTATCAAATGCATCATCCAATGTTTAGAGATTAACTTCCTTCAATTCACATGCAAAAATTTACGACATTGTATGAACAAACTATTAGTATGTGGAATTTGTTTTGGTTTGGGAGGGTGCATAAAAAAAAATTTGGTCTTGGAGGATGCATAAATTTGTTGTATGTTAATGGAACATGTGGATTATGTTTTCCTATTTTATTCTAAAACTCCCTAGGTTGTTAAAAAATTACAAAATATCCCACTTCAATGATAGATAGTTGATATTTACTTTGTACATGATAAAAAAGTTGTAATTCAAAAATCCACATCTAATACCCAAGTTAAAGTAGTTGAGCATAAAATTGGTGTGATAGACATAGGTACATACGAATCCTTTGAGTGTTTTTATTCGATAATTGGTTTAAAATTGTTTTCATATTTACTAATTCGAGAGGTCATGTGTAGTGGTTTGAGATATGTACTTATTTTAAAACTTTTTGAACAAGAAACATAATAAATAATAAGTAAAGAATACATACCTCCTTTACATGATTTGTATTGACCTTGGTTGATGTAGTGTACTCGAATGAATAGAAAGTGTCTCCAAATTAAGCTTTCCCTTGCCACTTGCACCCACTTGCCCTTCTCTT
>JASDQU010261728.1:0-15605 GCA_032191745.1 Picea mariana
CGACCTCGCAGAGAATGGAATTTCTGCTCAGTGAAGGTCTTAGTGAAAATGTCTATCATCTGTTTTGCTGAAGGAAAGAACTATAAGTCGATGATCCCCTCATGTACTAATTCCCAGATGTAGTTCATGTGGATCTCGATGTGCTTCATCTACTGCCTATGAATTGGATCTCTGCAGAAATTTAGAGTGATCTGGTTGTCACACCAAATGATGATCGACCGATGAAACTAAATGCCCAACTCAGTGAGGAAATGTTGTAGCCACATAGACTGAATGGTTATGTTAACTACCACTTTGTACTTTTCCTCGACTGAAGATAGAGCAATGGAAGCTTGCTTCTTGCTTGACCAATAGATAGGCCGAGAGCCAATACTGAGTGAGTAACCAGATGTGGACTTGCGATCAATGCTATCGCCATCCCAGTCAGAATTAGTAAAACCAATGAGATATAATGTAGAGTCTGCTGCATAATGAATCCCAAAGGTAATGGTGCCCTGTACGTATCGAAGGATACACTTTGCAGCTTTCCATTGTAGCTCATGTGGCTCCTGCATGAACCTGGAAACTGCGCCAACTACATATGAGAGGTCTGGTTTGGAGTGTGTGAGATACAATAAGCTCCCCACTAGTTGTCTGTATAGTGTGCTGTCAACCAATGGAGTCTCCCCACCATCCTCAAGTTTGACCCTTGATAGGAAAGGAGTCAGAGAAAACTTGCAGTCTGTCATGTGAAATCTCTCAAGGAGATCTCGTGCATACTTGGCTTGAGACAGTGTGATGCCTGATGCATCTTGACTAATCTCAAGTCCAAGGAAGAAATGTAGTGGACCTATGTCCTTCATCAAAAACCTGTCATGAAGAATCCTCTTAACTACAATAATTGCTGAAGTCGAGAAACCGGTGATAAACAAATCATCGACATACAGAACTAAAAGTAGAAGTGAATCAGCCATCCTGAGCATGTATACATTCAGGTCTGATTTACAACGTACAAAGTTTTGTGACAATAGGTAGGAGTCCATCTTGGCATACCATGACCTTGGATCCTGCTTGAGGCCATAAAGTGACTTCTTCAATTGACAGACCAAAGATGAGTCTTGCATAAATCCTTGGTGCTGCTCCATGTAGATCTCCTTAAACAGATCACAAAGAAATGCATTCTTCACATCCATCTGATGGACTTCCCATCCCTTGGATGTCGCAATGGAAAGGGCCAATCGAATGGAATCCATCTTCGCTACTGGAGTGAAGGTCTCATCATAGTCAATACCATGAACCTACTAAAAGCCTTTGGTGACAAGCCTAGCTTTGTATCTGCTGATCTATCCATCTGCTGTGCTCTTGGTCCTGTAGACCCATCTGCATATGACAAGTTTGCTCCCAAAAGGAAGGGGAACTAGATCTAAAGTCTGGTTCTCGAGGAGGGAGTTGTACTCCTCCTACATGGCGGATTCCCAAAAGGGATTTCCAGTAACCTCGCCATAAGACTGTGGATTTGAAGAATGAACTAAGAAAATATTTCTAGAAGGGAATGGTTCAGTGGAAGTGAGTGCAATAGGAGGCTCCTCGAAATCATATCGAGTCCTCCTAGTATCGGCTGGATCACCAACGAGATTCCCTGCATCCTGAAGAGTAGTTTGTGCCCACTTGGGCCTCTGCTCTGGCTCTGCAACTGCATCTGAATGCTCTAACTCTGCATATGACTGTACTGACTCTGAATCTAAATCAACTGAGTCATCTGAATAAGAACTCTCATCTGAATAAGAGTTAGCATGTGCATGCTCATCATCTTAGACAGGTGGAAGAGTGAAGGTGTCTGCATGTGACTACTGAGGTACATGCGAGACACTTTCCTCGAATTAGACACTACACTCAATGATGATTCGGTCCGAGGAAAGATCAATAAGCCGATATCCCTTCACACCGTCGGGGTATCCAACAAAAATTCACTCAGTGCTTTGTGGATCAAGTACCTTCCTCTTTTCAGAGGGAATCCGGGCCCATGCACGTGAACCAAAAATGTGAAAGTGGGCCACTTGTGGTTTGAGGCCGCTCCAATTCTCATAGGGGGTCTTATCCTTGACAGATCTATGAGGAGATCTATTTTGGATGTATGTTGCACAGTTAAGTGCTTTGGCCCATAGTCTCTGTGGTAGTGACTTTGCATGCAACATGCAATATGCCATCTCCTTTAGAGATCTGTTTTTCCGCTCAACAACTCTGTTTTGCTGTGGAGTGTAGGGAACTGTATGCTGCAACTGAATCCCCACCTCATGGAAAATATTATGAATCTCATGATTCACATACTCTCCCCCATTATCATTTCATAGGACTTTTATCTTCTTTCCAAATTGTGTCTCAACCAAAGCTTTGAAATCTTTGAGGTGTTGAAAGACCTCAGATGTTTTCCTGAGAAAGTTGATCCAAGTAAAACGTGAGAAATCATCAACAAAAATGAGAAAAAACCTCTCTTTGCTGATCAATGGATGCAGAAAAGGACCCATGAGGTCACTATGGATTAGATCTAAAGGTACGAAAGCTCGCTGATATTTTCCTTTGACGAATTTCTCTTGTGGGTGTTTACCGAGAACACATCCCTCACATACTCCCTTGGAGAAATGGATGTCTGCTAGACCATAAACTAATCTATGCTTGCTAAGTTGTTGCATGTATCTAAATTCAAATATCCAAACCTTTCATGCCATATCCTACTACTTTCATCAGCATGAGTAAGCAGTAAAGCATAATCAGGTTCAATGAATTCAGAAAATGTATACAATCTAGATTGATGATTTACCTCACCAGTAAAAAACCTAGAGTTGGTTTGCATGTCGTAGATGTCCATGGAATTTGGTGTGAATATGACTTTCTTTCTGGTGCCAGAATTCATCATCTGATACATGGAGAGAAGGTTGACAAAAATCTTGGGAACATGTAACACGTTCTCGAAGCTTCTGTTGGTGAGTTCAATCCTTCCTTTGCCGATGACTTCAACAGAAGAGTTGTCCCCCATCAGAATAGGAGGAAATTTGCATGCATCCAAAGAAGAATAGACTACTTCTGAGGCAGCCATGTGATGTGATGCTCCTGAATCTATGATCCAAGCATCAGGAGAGGAGTTGATGGCAATCAAGGCATGGCTAGAATTGCCTTTCTTGGAATTCAAATCTTTTGGCTTCTTCTTCTTTGCACCCTCGGGGATGCGATCTTCAAGGTTGTTTTACTGAAGTATCTAAGACATAATATCTATTTGTTTTTTCATGCATGCATATTTCGAATGGAATCCTTTGTGACAGTACATGCATTTCTCCCCTTTTCTACCCTTTTCTCCTTTGGATCCGGAGGCATCAATGAAGGGTTTTGTATACCCTTCCTTCTTCGTATGTGCATGAGATTTACGCTTATATTTATCTTTAGATTTCTGATATTTGTAGCTGCTATCATGCATAGTGACTGCATGTGCCCTTGGGCCTTTGATTGCACCCATGTTGATGAGCTTGGTTTGCCTCTGTGTCAGGGATTCGATAAAGTCCTCAAAAGAAGGCATCTTCCAGGTGGCTCCAGAGGCGAATCTGACAGTATGGAATGTGGATACAAATACTGAGAATTCAGAACCAATCTTGGATAGAATGGTGAGGACCATTTGTTTCTCTTCCTTCAATTTATCAACCCCACAAGCTTTGAGTTGCGACAATAAATCCTTGAATTTTGTAAAGAAATATTGGATATACTCAAAGCTTTTTGGATCCAATGTGAGCAGCTCCACCTCTAGCATGTGTCCCCTTATCTCATCCTGTTTTCCAAAGAGCCCTTCCAAGATGTTCCAAGCTTCATTGGGAGTGTTACAGGAAGATATATGAAAAAGGATATCGGGAGAAATAAGACTGCAAATTGTTCCGAGTGCCTCATCCATGTGATTTAAGTACTTGGATTTTTCTAGGGTTGATGTCGGTTCTGTATATGTATTCATGGTTAGCCTATACAACCCTCTGGATTGGATATGTATGGCTATTTTCTCCTTCCATGCAAAATAGTTGTAAGGTGTACCAATGAATTCTTTTTGGAATTCCATCTTTCCGTTGTCTTCAATCTTTTGTACCTGCAAAACTTTTGGTGTAGCTTTTGCTTAGCACTCCATCGGCTCTGATACCATGTAAATGTGTTGACCTACACATAATAGATCTAGATAAACAATTATACACACATTTGCGGAGAGAATTGGAAAAAGAAGAAGAAGGAGAGAAAGAATGGAAAGAATTCTCATTAACCGCTGTGAATAATGAATAATTTACACATGATATACTCTGTATAACTCAATGAGTTCGACTTGAGGTGAACCAATTCGCCATAATGGTGGTCTAGAGTGATCTGGACACACACGAACAATTACAGGAGTGAACTGCCACCTATTCTAGTCTCTCAGGTAGTTACGGGAGTGAATTGCCACCTAGTTGAGTTAACTAGTCAACTAGTCTTCAGTTAATTGACTGAACAAAAATTAGTGAGGAGTTAACTCAAGGAATCAAGGCTAATGCGCCACTTTTGTGATGATACCAAGGCAAGGTCTAATTAGCATGGTGATGATCCCAATGCAACATATAAATTCAACTCAACTAGTCAAACTGAAGTGTGAACTGAAAGAGAATATTCTCTAGGTGGAATATTCTCTCATAAAATATAGGAGACTGGATAATGACTAATTATGACTAATAAACAAATAAAAACCTTAGGAAAAAGAAATCCTAGGTGTGTGTGAAGTAACTCCAACATATTATACTCATATACTTTTCTTCTTATGTTTGTCTTAATGCTAGATAGTTGTCATCCTATCAGTGCTTTCATAAGATAAAGCTGCAAGTATTTACTCATTTGGTCTGGCCATATATTATATGCTATTGTTAAGATATTTCTATTAGCATAATGAGTCTTCTCCATGTTTCCACACACTGATTAAAACCTTCTGAACAACATAGTTGAAAGCCTTGGTCTTTTGAGTGAAGTTATGGGTGTCTAAATGGATATGAGTTTATAATGTCATCCAATTTGATCCTTTTTCCTCTACATTATTGATATATTTGAGTTACCAAGCTTACACCCTTTACAATCAGGGAGTGATTTCTTGGAGTGATAACAAAATGGCACTTTTTCCGAGGAACAAAAGTGAAAGCAGAGTTTCCCTGGGAGAACAACATAAATCTGATTCGTGATGGTAGACAAGAGATAGACATAAATTTTGACTGTAATCATTTGCCTGGCGACTCCACATTCAAGACTCCACTGGGGAGGACCCATTTGACAAAAGATGAAGAGGATGATTTCTAAATCAAGGTATCAATTCATCAGTCTACTTCATGAATTGTTACTGTTCTTTATTAACTCCTTCATGCTTTTTCCTTTGCATGTAAAGTGACTTATTTTCTGTTTTGTATATTCAGAAAATCATTATCCCTCTTGTATATACACAAAATTAGAAGAGGAGATCCTGCAGCCCCATATTATAGAGGTTGATTCAATATCCTCATCACCATCCATTCTTAAAAATGAATTCTGCAATTCAATATTTCTTTATTTTGATAAACCATGTGATCTTGAAGAAATTAAAATTGATTCAAAACCCTGTCAGATTTCAACTCCTCTTGCCATTATTTTTGAATCTTGTCAACAACTTGATATCCCTCATGACCAACCTACAGCCTTTCAGATTAAAATCAGGATGAAGATGTTTAAGCCTTTAAAGTTGCCTTCTCTTCTTCATCCTTATCCTGTTGACTGTTATGAATATATCCCTTGGTTTTCTGGAGAAAATAAAGCTTCAACTGAGAGGCACTTGAAATCCTTTTTGGATTTTGTTGATCGTTTTCTGATTATTCATGAAGATGTGATCCTGATATTTTTCTCTAAATCATTGATCAGAGATGCTGCCTTATGGTTCAAGAATATAAGAGCTAAATCCATTGGTTCTTGGATCAAATTCTCGGATGCTTTTATGAAACATTGAGGTGTACACAAAACACTAGACTCATATCTTGTTGATTTCTATGTTTTAAAAAGAGAACATAATGAAACTTTGCTTGTTTTCAATCAGAGATTTTACAACATCTACCATGGTATGCCTTTGGATATCAGGCCTACAGAAACAACTGCCATGATACAATATGTTATGGGATTGCATTCAAAACTTGCCCTTCTTTTGATGGAAAGAAAATCTTCATCATTAAGTATTTTGTTTGAAGATGCTTTAGAGGTGGAAGACAACATTTGCGTTTCAAGGAGAATTCCAAAGCAGGTTGATGTTGAAAACCATTATCTACTTGAGACAACAGAATGTTAGTACAGTTCAAACTTTGAGCAAGAAGATAATGACTACGAAGCAGTTTCAAAACAACAGGAAGCAGCTAAAATTATTTCAGATTGTGAATCAAATTCTTCATCATTTGCATAGTATTCCAAAGATAGGTATTCATGAAAAATTTATGATCAGTTTACAAAACCAGTTGAATCTATGATAACTAATGATTGTATAGACAATTACATGTTTATAAATGATCATAATCTTTGTTATTCAAACACTGCTCAATCATCATCTTTTGAGCACTGTCTTGAAAAAGAAGTCATAGTTGTTGATGATTACAAAATGATCACAAAAGAACATGAAGATAATCATTCTTCTAGTAGAAAAGCAGTTGTACAGGTAGAATTTTTTCCTGAAGATCAATAGGTTTCTAAATTTAGTTTCAAAGATCCAATGGCAGTCTTCATAGAATCATACATTTTAGAAAATTTGAAAGTTTCAGATTTCTTCAGCTTGCATGTGTTTCTTGCTGAGTTTGGTTGTGTAAATAAATTTTATTCACTATTGTTTCATTTCAAACATCAGGTATTGATCAATAGGAAAGATGGGATTATTACACTATTGAAATTGCTTGGGTGGATGCTATGGAAATCTGTCTTTACCTAACCAAATTGCAGAGCTAGTTAGGGTAGAGTAGGGTAGGAAATAAGCTTGTTGCCCAAGCATTTCTTTTCTTCCATTTTTCAGTAGATGTAGCAGTTACTTTGTGTGAATAAAGGCATTCTTGAAGTACAGAGGTCATCCATACAGGTCATGAAATATTTTCAGACATAGGTGATATGACTGACTCCATGCCCAATGGAACACTGACCCCATGCCCAATGGAACACTAGAGATAAGTTATTGATTTTTATTTTTCTAGGAAAGGCATTAGATATTTTTATATTTCGGTGGCTAAGTGGTAAAATTACAGTGTTGTGAGCCACTGAAAGCCAGGGCTTTCGGCAACTAAATCATATTTTCAAGGGCAAATGAGCCGTCGAAAGTGCATAAATTTTCCAGAATGCATTATTTTGGTCTAAAGGTCAAAATTTGAATTGGTTGAGTGTATTTAGGAGCAGATGATGACTATTAATCAAATACATTATCAAATATCATCCATGAGTGCAGGTGGCACTTCATTTGATCAATATAAATATTCTAGGAATCAAATCCTAAAATGTAGGAATACGACTAGAATTGAAAATATGGATTTTCCTGTTTTAGTCACCTTCTTGGGAGACAGATCATGATCCACTGGAAGAATATTTTTCGAAAATAAAGGAGGTATTTCATAAGACCAGGATTCTATTCAATAACCTCTCTCAATTTTCCAAGATCTATTTTGATTTGTGAAATATAGGTCAATCTTGGAGCCCCATATTTCCAAAAATTAAATACTTTGTTTTTCCTGTTTTAGTCACTATCTTTGAGGACATATTATGATGAGTTGGAAGACTATTTTTAGAAACCGAAGGAGGTATTTCATAAGAACAAGATTATCTACAAAAAAATCTCTCATTTTCCAAAGATCTATTTTGATTTGTGAAATATAGGTGAATCTTGGAGAAGAATATTTCCAGAAATTCTAAATTTTGTTTTTCTTGCCACATCACAAATTTGAATTTGTGATAGATATCTTCCAAAAACTAAAGATAGGAGAAGTGGTTGTCAGATCCATATTTTGAGGATATCAAATAAGTTTGTAAAGGATATATAAGCCTGTTGATTTCATATTGTAAGAAGNAATATATCTTGACATCGATCTTCTTTAACTTTGTTTGTTCAGTTTTCATCTTCTTTCTTTCCAAGTTTATGTATACTCAATGACAAAAGGCTGTCATCCCATCTCTTCGTTGGTATATTAGAATTATATACTTTTCTTCTTATGTTTGTCTTAATGCTAGATAACTATCATCCTATTAGTGCATTCATAAGCTAAAGCTACAAGTATTTACTCATTTGGTATGGCCATATATTATATGCTATTGTATAGATATTTCTGTTAGCATAATGAGTCTTCTCCATGTTTCCACACATTGATTAGGACCTTCTGAACAACATAGTTGAAAGCCTTGGTCTTTTGAGTGAAGTTATGGGTTTCTAAATGAATATGAGTTTATAATGTCATCCGATTTCATCCTGTTTCCTCTACATTATTGATCTATTTAAGTTACCAAGCTTACATCCTTTACAGTTAGGGAGTGATTTCTTGGAGTGATAACAGGTTCATAAGTCACAAGGATCATAGTATGTAAATCAAATATAATAATTAAATTACCTGAACATATGCATCAAACCCCCTAACCCCAAACAAATGCTCAAAGACGTTATGCAATTTGACAAGTTTGGGTTTGGAGAGGGTCTCAAGGTGTCCTATTCAGAAAATCCCCCTTAAGTCTAGGTGTTTCCCAGCTGGAGTTCAGTCCAAGTCATGCAAGTTTATGAGGTGGCATGGGGTAAGCCTTTGGGCATGGGGTGCATGTGATAACAGGGAAATGTAGATTCTTACCTATGGGGGACTTTGTGGAGGGTGAGCTGCACCTTGTCATGGATGCAATTGTTTCCTATCCCATTCATTTCCATTTATTATTAGCTTTATTTCTTTTTATCTTTTCTCATGTGCCACAAGGGAATAGTTGAGGGCCACTATCCTGGCTTGGTAACTAGAGGTGATAGTGTCATCCACAAAACATTTCACGAAAATGAGAAGGTTGGATCGTGATGAGACCCCCTTTCTCTTGGCTACACAACCAGGAGCCATTACCCTGGCTTGGTGATGAAATAGGTGGTAATTTCATGCCACTACATGTTCATGGTCATAATAGGTCAGGTCGTGATGAGACCTCCTATCCATCAACTAATACCCTGAGTGTTCATGTTTGTCTTGTGGGTCCCATTTTCTTACTAAGAAGATTTTCACCGATTTCTTGGGGATCTCTGGGAAAAGCATATTGAAGGTTTTCAAAATGGATTTTAACTCCTGCCAGCTACTTTTACTCTCTGGGACTTTAGCCCCTTCTTCCCACAAGGTAAGGTACAACCCTTCTTAGTGTAGCCAATCCCAATGCCCAAAAGATGGGGATATGGAAGGAATAATGATATAAAGTGGTAAGTATGGAGGGAGCATATGATGACTCTTCAAACATCCACCCAGTAGAAACACATCTTAAAGGGAAATCAACTTGTTAGGGAACTATGTCACCCTCCTAGGTTTAAACAAGTAAAAGAACATAATTTCCAAGCAAACGTCATGAAATGAAGAAGGATTCAATACAACATGTTCAGATGCTTCAAATATCAGAGTGATACATACCATGATACCCAGACTCATTACCTCATGGAGAAATACCCACTGCCACTTCAGGACAATGCCAGTGTGATGGACTCTGCTATTGGTGATGTGTGGAATGTTCTTGAATAAAAGAGGGGCCCTCTGAGGCTATGCCTAGGTCGTCCGACTCTCGACACTCCATGTTTGGAACCTATGGGCCTTGAGACATGATCTCCTTAGTTATCCCTAGGCTAGGGGATAACTTCAACATCAGGGAAATGTGCTCACCGTAGAGCACATGAGAACTTCAACATCTTTGGTATTGTTACAAGGAAAATCTCTCTATGGCTAGGGTAAACCACAACAGACAAGTATGATTGCAGAAATCAACTCTTTCTCATAAACATGCTATATAAACCATGTGCAAGTGAGATAAGAAAGGGACCTACCTCGTCCATATTTTTTATGATGTTCACCATTGAGCACTTTGACCCAAAGCTTTATACCTGCAACAAGTTCTTAACAAACAAGCAAAGAAAGCATATAGTGATAATATAAAAGGTTAGCACATTAGATAGCATAATCCATTAATATACAAAACAAACATGCCCATGGATAATAAGTCATATATTTGAAAGATATCAATTGGAAGGGAAGAGCGTATTTCTATTAATAAATGATCAACAGAAGTGAAAATATTATAGACTTCCGTGTCAGCATGGTTCAGAATCGAGAAACCAAGTTCCTTCCATTTGGGCATCCACCACTTCAATCCTCCACCAAAGGCAATATCATATAAGGGAGACAAAGAGGTTCTCCATCAATAAGGGAAGATCTTGGAGGATGAATACTATGTTCAGACTTAAAGGTCAAAGGGATGCAGACTCAATATGAAGTAAATAATTTCTCCAGAGTAACTTTTCTCTCAAAGTTGAATTCTCTCTTCTTTTCCATAGATCGGAATTGGATTCTTTATAGCTTTCAAAATGAAACTAAAAGGCCGAGTCAGAATGTTTCTAGTATATGGAAGGCCAAGGATCAGAGATCTCCTGTCGTGACATGGAAACCCGACATTTAATTTTGATTTTCTGGCAAAACTCCCGATGTACGCAAGCTGTAGTGGAGCAGCTTGCGTATACGCTTGTTGTATAGGGTGCAAGTGGAAAAAATTATATTTTTTTCTCTGGATTTATCAATAAGGGAAAGCGAGTCTACACAGAAAAATGGAGTAAGGCCCTCTCTACAGGATTTCTTATGGTGAGGCAAATCTTTCTCTAACATATGCCCCCTAATGTGTGAGGTTAGAGGAGTATTTGCGAGGGCCGAAATACATTATAAAAAAATCATAAGTGAAGTGGTAGAGAACCAGCTGGAATAAATCAATTGCTCATTACATTCTACACTGACGTTGCATACATGGCTGCCAAAAATACACTGCAGATTCATGTGAAAATATACCAAATAAGTGTTCGTGTCCATGAATAGGAAAATACAAATGCGACTACATGCCAATAGCTGTCATAGTCACAAACAAGGCCCAGTAGAACCAGTCTCAAAACCAATCTGAAGATATATGTATACCATGGAGTACAATCTAATCTCCCATGATCACTAAAGTCATATAGGTATTGGTTCAATGAAAATGAAGTAACAACTGAGGAAAGTTGCGGCCACATAGTGATGTCTTCAAGTCTTCTACACAATCTACCAAAGGTGCAAGTCTACATCATGTGAATAAAGGAGTTGAGGTCGAACACAATGAGATATCGTTTGATTACCGGTCATTGACATATACCGTTAACAAACATGAGACAACCTACCGATAATGAAAGTAGGTATCAAGGCAACGAGTACATTCTTACAAGTGTGAATAAAGGAGATGGTGTTGAACACCTGAAGAATCCATCGATCAGGAGACATTGATGTATTCCCAACTGTTGACGGTGAGAAAGCCTGCCACTGATGACTGCAAGACTCAAGGTACTCATAAGACTCTAGGTCTCGTTTCCAGAATAGATGGGCTGAAGTCGATGGAAAGAGACCCACTGAAAGGAGATAATTAAAGCATCTCTTGTTAGGTAGCTAGAGAGGTAGTGGGGGGGCCCTCCACCCGCTCCCCCCCCCCAACTGCCTCTCTAGCTACCTAACTTGTTAAGAACTTGAATAGATCGACAAAGATAATCACCACAAATACTGAATACACAATAGATCCACAGAGCAAGATAGAATAAACCACACTTTATTATTACCAAACCCTAGAGGTAGGGCAACACCATACAATGGATCCTATTATGGAAGGGATCCTCTCCTGTTCACTTGCCTCTTCAAGGGGGCATCCTCCTATGGAGCTACAACTCACAATACAATACTTCTCTTCATGTCCCATTACATTGCTTGAACCCATTTATATAGTGATACCATCACCTAAGAACATTCTAGAGGAGGAATATTCTAGAAGTAGAACCTTCTAAGAAGTCCTCTTACATTTATTATATCTAACTACCCATTTATTATATCTAACTATCATAGTGGGCCTTATTTAATAATATAGTGGACCTAGTCCACCTTACATTGAATGACCTCCACTATTATCATTATGGGCCCTCCGACCTCCCCCACTACCTCTCTAGCTACCTAACATTCCATCCCTCTTATGAAAGCGTTTTCCTCAATGCTTGATGTACAACCATATACCAGGGTCCCATGGATAAGTGTGGACCATAGTGCTGAAGTAGACTAGAGAACCAGGGTCCCATGGAGAAATGGAAACCATCATGCTGAAGTAGTCCAACATCGATTGTGAATTGGGTTCCCATGCCTAAGTGTTCATGTGAACTCCACACGAAATATATTTGAACTCAAGAACCAATTGAAAATGATACTCCAAAGATCTACATTGATCATGGGGATGCAAATATGTAGATCCCTCCATATCCCCAAAATCATTTGAATAACATGCTAGTAATGAAGAATACTGAAAAATAGTGTACATAGAAGATGCTGGACTTCTCTCCATAATGTGCTCTATATGAGGTGAAGGAGAGTCATCAAATAGAAGATGGAAGTGGTTGTCATCCCAGAAATGAAAACTATCCATATACCAATCATCACAATCATCCTCCAAAGCATACCAAGAATACACTTCTTGATTATATTCATTCATGATGTCTTCCATAAGAAATCTCTCCTCCATACTATCCAATGAATCTTGAATACTACAAAAACTATCATTGAGGCCATCTGCAAGGTCATGGAATCTGTCATGCAATGTGCCACACCATTGGGTTTTGAATGCTTCAGTAATATGTAGAATTTATTTGAGGGTTTGAGAAGAATTATTCATCTGACCACCCTATGAAATCGGCAGTCCCACCACTATCATGAAAAAACCCAAAAAATAGAACAATAAATTACAGCAGAAAACTGTGACGTTTTTTGGAAAAACCCTGAAAAACTATTGAATTTAAAATGCTCATAACTTCATTTCCCAGAATCCGTTTCGGCTGATTTTTTTTTTGAAATTGGGTGAAATTGTGAGAGGAACTCAAATATGTAATTTTTTTGGGCAAATTTGACCTCCATATACTACCAAATGTAATAATAAAAAATAAAAATAAAAAAAAAATCGCGCTGTCGTCTGTGGAAAAACCCTGAAAAATTGCAAATTTTAAAACTTCAATATCTTGACTTCCCAGACTCCATTTTGGACGATTTTTTTTTTCAACTTGGGTGTTTTTCTGAGAGGAAATCAGATATACAACCTTTTTCTACAAATTTTGTACAGAAATATACTGAAAATTTCTGGAATGTCGCGGCCCTCTTTTTTCTTCTCCGAAAAAAATATGCAAAAATAAAAAATATTTGCCCACAATGTCTGCCAAGGAAAGTTCTCTGATACCAGTTGTTAAGAAACTGAATATATATACAAATATAATCACCACAAATACTAAATATACAATAGATCCACAGAGCAAGATATAATAAACCACACTTTATTATTACCAAACCCTTGAGGTAGGGAACACCATACAATGGATCCTATTATGGAAGGGATCCTCTCCTGTTCACTTGCCTCTTCGAGGGGGATTCCCCCTATGGAGATACAACTCAAAATACAATGCTTCTCTTCATGTACCATTACATTTCTTGAACCCATTTATATAGTGCTACCATCACCTAAGAACATTCTAAAGGAGGAATCTTCTAGAAGTAGAACCTTCTAAGAAGTCCTCTTACATTTATTATATCTAACTATCGATTTATTATATCTAACTATCATAGTGGGACTTATTTAATAATATAGTGGGCCTAGTCCACCTTACATTGAATGACCTCCACTATTATCATTATGGGCCCTCCGCCCCCCCCACTACCTTTCTAGCTACCTAAAATCTCTCATCAGTCAACACAAGGTACAAAGAAGGAGCTTCATAATTTGGTGGAAATAGAATGAAGAACATGTTCATGAAACAACGACCCTATGCATCGTTTGCATGTGCCAAGTGCAAGCGGTACATGAAAAAGACCCTTTGAATAACAACCACTGATGAAAATCTACTGACAAAGGCAAGGAAACCACCAATAAGGCTAATGGAATCCAGGACACTACATGAATCCCAATGTGTGAATAGATGTCTTGTCGTTGAACAAAAGAGAAACCACCCAGTCAACAAACAACGATTAAATGTCGACTGTTGGGTTCAAGGTTACCTACCAATGATGAAAGTAGGTCCAGGATGCATGATAGGACTACAGTATCATGTGATTCTGAGACAAACTGAGGGTATGCCCGACATGGAAAGTCAAGAGTTCTGATAAGTGGCCGGCAAAGGTTGATAAACTTCCTTTGAACAAGAGCATGAGACATGTCTAGGACTTTGACAACATAGACCTGATGATGAAACCATAAGATGCAGGAGGCATTGATGAAATTCTTTATAGGGAGTGGAAGAGTAACCAATCGGTAGAGAAGACTTTGTAATGAGCTCAGCTTCTTAAGGCCATTCTAATCTCGAAATTATGATAGACTTAAATAATTTTGTGCTCTGTTAAAAGGCGACACGATTGCTGCTGATATAAGATAATACTCCCTTTCCGCCCGTCTTTTTTTGTTTTTTTCATAGACAAATGAATCCTATGATACAGAGGAGGAAACGAGTGTCGCAAGTAAGCAAAACTAGTTCCAATAGTAGAATGCACCTATGATCAATGCAGAGAAGTGCATGCGGGAGATGGATACTCGGGGGAATGTTCCCTCCTAGGCATAGGGTGTCAAATTGTGAAGGATATAAACAAGACTCTGCTTGGTTGAGGATGCAAAACTGCTGAGGCAAAGAGTTTATAACGCAAAGCGAGAACCAACTATAGGCTCAATACTATAAGTAAGGGCATGATATGCAATCACAACTTGATGCCAAAAAATGTCCTTTTTTATGTCTTTTAGTCTACTTGGTGTGAAAAAGGGGTAAATTTGTGCCAAATAGACGTCTCTTCAAAACCAATTTACGAGTGTGAAAAGACAAGTTCACTCGTTGATCTTTTCAGTTCTTGATAACGAGTCAGAAAAGAGCTTAACTAAGACTCATGACCTTTCAAATCCAATTTAATGAGTGTGAAAGGAAAAAATCACTCAGAAATATTTTTGCTTTTTTAGACAAGTTGGAAAAGAGCTTAACTAAGAATCCTTTGGGAGAGTCTAGGCAGAAATTCACTGTTATAACCCTAAATTGCACCATACATGCATACCCGGTGTCAGGCTGCTAAATTGTAGCTTTTAAGTGTCCTGAATCACTAAATTGTCAAACCAGGGTTGGTATACTTCGAGCTGATGCACAGTATGTGCAGGCAAGCGTCTAGTCTTTATTTGAATGCTATCCTAAGAATAAAACACACACCTATTCTAAGAACTTGAATTTTAATGACTAACTTAAAATTGAGCATTTCCTATCTAAATCATCAACAGAAAAGAAAGAAAAAGAAACAGTCTTGTGCTCTGATGCT
>JASDQU010261733.1:0-13204 GCA_032191745.1 Picea mariana
GAGGTGGTTTAAGAACTCGAAAGTGGACGAGGTGTCGTGGTCACTCCTATTCACATCAAGGAAGATTGTTAGTTGTGATAGAGGTATGCCTATCACTGCCCTCAAACCCAGGTGGCATGATCTATTGGCAATTGTTAAGCAATTTGTGACTTGCGAAGGTCGTTACGGTTTGGTATTTCTTTATCATCTCAGGTTGCTTTTGAATTTTATAGACTACCCTCTGAACATGCCGCACTATCTCCTATGCAGTCTGTACAAGATGTCCAAATGATTTAAGCATGAGAAGGCTGATAGCATCCTTTTCCATCACTGCTTGATCAAAATCGTGATTGTTGGCAAGCCTTCATATCAAGGAATGGCTTTGCCACTCCCGAGTGTGTCCAAATGGAAAAGGTTGTGGTTTTTGAAACTCTGGTTGGGCTAGCCGTGCCACCTCCTACCATTCTACCCCCTGTCAAACCCTCGAACTGCCCCAACATTGACCTACCCGATACCATGGTCGATCCATGTGCTAAAGACAATACTAAGACCGTCAAGAGGCCTGTAATGAAGAAAGACAAAGGTGATATTGGTGTTGATAGTAGGGGAAAAAAGAACGCACGATGGATATCTAGATGTGCTCGGAACAAGCCCTAGCAAAACATAGACCAAAAGCCTATCATTTTGAGTGAGGATTCAGACTATGAGATTGAACGTTTCCTAGCTGAGGAATACCCTTACTCTCATGGCCTCTTCTCTATGGAACCCTATGACTATGTTTCCAACTTACCTCCATGCCTCAAGAACGACCCTAACTTCCGGGGAATTAAGCTTCACAGTGAAACCCCTGGTAACTTGGACAAACCCTCACCTGTAATGACAAGGCTAAATCAATCACCTTACACTCAATGCAATTCTTGGCTTGAATTTTATTACACCGACGTTCCCCTGTTGCAATCTAAGATTAAATCTTTGGAGGAATGGGTGACAGCGTTGTCAAAAGAAAGAGATAGGCTACAAGCCAACGAGAAGAAGCAAAAGACCTTCGGTTCAATTGTCTTCAAGAATGTTGAGGTAGCAACGGCCTTTGTCAATTCAAAGTTATCCTAATCGAAATGTTTTCTTACATCCCAGGTGCATACGAATTTCAATGGAAACTTGGATATGCTATGGCAGTTTAGAACATGTTTTTAGTATATAGTTTTGTTTCAAGTTGTTAGTCATAGGCAGAAATAGAGACTTGGGAGATTGTTCCCAGATTTTTTGTAAACTGTTTTTGATAATTCCCACAGGGATGTTTTACCCTGTTTTTGATAATTCCCAGATGTTTGGACCCATCATCAATGTTGGGAGAAGAAAGACTTTGGACTTATGAGGATACAAACTGGGATGAAAGTGGATGTTTTGTAACAACTTTAGCTTTCAATATATCAAACTTTTATTTCAAGTTTTCTTCATATAAGTTTGTAATCAATTATTGACTACTTTAGCTATCATAATTCATTGCAGGTTGATGTGATTTTGTTTATGTGTTGTCCATATCTGATGTCTCTTATTTTAAAGTGCAGCAATTACTTTGTTTCAATTTAATGAATTAAAAGTTTATCTTCTTCGTTAAATGAATCATTTTGTACAAATCTTCACATACGGGTTTATCTAACTGTGATGGTTTGTAAACTTAAGAGTGTTGTCGTTTTATGTCTTGTTTGTCCTGTCGTTCATATTCGAAGGGCCTTACTACTTCCTATTTACAAGAAGCTTGTGGAGAATCTGGTGCGGGTTTCCTCCCACCGAACAGCTGAATCAGATACTTTGCACGGGACAAATTGGAAAGCGTTATTATAGGTTAGTTTATTAGTGTTATTTAAGCAGTTTAGATAGATATATATAGTTCAGATTTATAGTTAGGATTATTATTTTAATTGCTCATCTTAGATAGTTTTCATTTTATTTCTTTCTCATAAATTACAAAAAATCAAAAAACAATAGTTTTCCTGTCATAGGAGAGTTTACAAATGATTTTTATAGGTTTTCATTTACAAATCTGTAATTTGTAAACACTGTACATTTGTGATTAAGATTTAATTGTGTTGATAGCTGAACATTTAATTAAGTAGGATTAATGTTTTATGATATCAGTTAGTAAATTGTATGTATTTGTTTTAGATTTGTATATAGTTTTTTTGTAGCTTCTTTTCTCACTTAGATTAGCTTTTCTTAGTTTAGCTTTTCTTCCGAGGACTTAGATCGGCCAACGGAGCCGCTAAGCCAATCGGGGTGGATCATCCCAAACGGCTTGGGTTATTTAGACAACCCCGGACCGGATCCACTCCTCTAGTTGATGAGCATTCAATTTTGCCCATCAACATGGGAGTACGAGAGGACAGCGAAGGTTTGATGCGTTGAGAGTCACGGAATTCCAACACATGAATTCCCAAAGGCGGAGAAGGAGCATTGTCGGGACACAGGTATTTTCGGCGTACCGGGTATCAGGATTTCAGAATTTGACAATTCAGGAATTCCGTTACAGAGATTCGAGAACTTCGGTAATTGAAAATCTGAAATCATGAAACATATTGTGCTAGGGAAAGAAAATCCTTGGAGGAGAGAGCCAGGGAGTGGCATTTCGAAGATTCAGGATTCGACATTTTGAGAATCCCAAAGGCAAGGAACAGGGGCATTTCGGCATTAGAAAACCCGAAGTCTTGAAAGAAGTGTGTGGTCATGGGGTAGGTGGTCACATGAATTGAGATATGGCCCAGGGGGATAATCATCATTGAGTGGCATTTCAACATTTCGACATTTCATAGATCGGGGATTCAAGAAGGCAGATACTCTCGACATCAGGATTCAGGGAGTCCTGAAACCCAAAATTCCATTTCAAGAAAAGAGAGGTGGTTATATTCAGAGGCCATGAGAAGATGAAAGCTCATGCCCGGTGTATGTTCTCATAGGTGAGGTTTCAGCAGGACATGTTGATCGAATGTTGAGGTCCCAACAGGGAACAAAAGGAGCCATTTTGGCTCAAGGGAAATTTAGAATGATTCTGTAGCGGATCCTGGCCCGAGGGCCAGGGGTCGGCGTACACCAGAAACAAACTCCTTCTTCACTAAATACTATAATAAGATGGCCACAGGATCTTGAAAACCATGAAAAATCATTTCTTCTTGATGAGAAAAAACAGAAAGACAAGCTTCTTTCATAAGTATTTGTTTCTCTTGCTCTATTTCTTCAGTTTTGAGAATATTTTCAAATGAAATGGCAGCAATAGGTTTGTCTACTTCTCCATGCATCTCAACAAAAACATTCATAAATTCTTTAACATCTTCAAATATGACAACCATATTATGTGCATCAAGACTATCCTCTTGCTCATCAAACAATTCTGATTTGGTTTCATTAAACTTTTGGAAATTTGTTTGAGGACTGTCATTTTGAATTTTAAATGAATGAATGGAAATAAGTTCCTGCTCATAATCTTCTTGCAAATGTGAAAATCTAACATCATGCACTATTTCACAGTGTAGAGTTCCCATGGATGCACTTTCAAAACCATGATTTTCAAATGAATCAAATAAAAGAATTGCCTCTTTATTATCTTTCTGTATTTTTGATTGGAAAGTGGCATACACTGTTTTGTTGCTTTCCTGAAACTCTATGTCATTTGTTTGATCATTGATTGAAGTTTCCATAGATGCAGTTTCAAAATCCTCATCCATGTCTAGGCCACTTAGAATTTGATCAACCACATCATTCATATGGGAATAAAGACAACCTTGAAACACTTTGTCTTGCTGAAAATCTTGTTGAATATCTTCATCAAGTTCAAGAGAAGGAAAATGAATTTCAACAACAATTTCTTGATCAACTTCATCTTCAACCAAAGGAGGGGATACTATTTGTTGTTGGGTTGGATATTCATAAAGGGCTTCTATGATTTCATCATTCATACACTCTTCATCACCAAAAACATTTTTAAGGTACTTAATGAAATGTTCACAAAACTCACAACAATATTCAAACACCAAGAATGAAGGATTAGATTCTCCATAATGCTCAAAGAATGTTATATGGAAATCTTTAAGAGAGTATAAGCTACCTGGTTTTAAACCTTCATACCATAATCTTGCTTTCCCCTCTAAAGTATCCATAAACATTTTCATCAAACAATCCTCATGAAATTCAACCCCCAACTTACATGTGTGCATATGAAATCTAATCAAGTGCAAGGCAGCATCATTTCCTTTCCCATCTTTGAATTTAGGAAAATATTTTTGCCAATTTTTGTGAGGAATACTGTTTGGAAATACAGGAATATGAGATCGATTCAATGGAGAATACCTTGCAGATATTGAACTCATCTTCATACAGTGGAGTCACCAATGATGTTTTGGAAGCTGGATTCTGCATTGAGAGTGGATTCGCCAATAAAAATTCAAATTTCTGGATTCTTCTACTAGTGGAATTGCCTTCAAACTGATTTTTGATGTGTGGAGTCACCAGAGAAGAAATAAAACCAATATTTGCCTAAGTGTTTTCTTCTCTCAGACCTTAGAACTCAACCATGTCATTCTTCCCAGGGAAAAAGTTTCAATTTTGTCCCCGACAATGACGTTAAAATGTTAGCACTCTGTAAATCTATCCAGCTGAATAGACAAACGACAGAGGTAACTGTTTCAACCAACTTTAGAGCTGAGGCACTAGTCTGCTCAACTCAGAGAGGTCTCTCTCGTGTCACTTGATATTTATTTTGGAAATTGGTGGCTAGATTTGGTTTGTTTTGGGGGTTTTAATAAAGTTTGTTGGCCAAGAAAAGGATGGACACACAGGGCTATGGAGTCAAAATTCTGAAATTGAATGAAAACAATGATCAACTGATAGAACTCTCCAGAGGATAAAGACTAAATGAGGCAATGAATATGAGTTGTAACTTAAAATAAATCAGAGTGGTAAGAGGAAAGAGAAAACAAATAATTGCATCAGAGCATTACACAAATGAATTCTGAATTAGCTAAGAAGAAACATACACAGTTTAAATTGCTTAGGCCGAGAGCGTCACAAGATGAATTCGAGGCCTTGAAATATCCAATTCAAACAGAAGACAGTGTAAATGGAATTAAGGAAAGACAGGAAATACACACTATGAAAGAAGACGGAACTCATACCACAACCAATTAGAATCTTTTCATAAACAGTTCCAAATGCTTCTGCATATGTATTTAATTAACTCCTAGAAAAATTACAATATAGTCTAGAATCACCAAAATTGTGCCCATGTACTTTTTCCCATCCATTAATACACTCAGAACTTCTAATACTTATATAATTTGAGTTCCTTCAGTGTGCAACAAGTTACAATAAGTGAAATGAAATGTTTCATCTTCTACAATAATTACAAATGACAGTTTTCATAAAAAATGTTTCATGATCCCTGCAGATTCCTCTGACCCTCCATCTCCTTCCTATGACCCTCCATCTCCTTCCTTTGCCACATTCTCTTTGAAATGTCACTTATACTCTTTCAAATTTAATTCCGTTTATCCATATTCTCATTAAATATTTGGGAATAATATATTTGAAATAAAAAATAATTCCCAAATAATTTTCTTTCCTGTAGAATTAAATTTCCATAATTTAATTCATGCCAATGGTTTTTAAAACCATGTCTTGTTTTCCCAATTCACCATTTCATTGTAAAAAACATTTCCTGTTACCATTTCCCTGTGAAAAACATTTACTGTGTAATGTTTTTCCAATTTACCGTTTCACTGTGGACAAACATTTACTTTCCAATTTACCATCTTTGGTAAAATACCTTTTATCTTCTTTTTTTACTTCTGTAAAGCCTTTGGATAAAGAATTATCCAAGTTTTCCTTTCACGTGCACCTTCCCATTTAATTCCTTTCCATGGAAATAAACGTTAATTTCCTTAATTTGTAAATATGAAATTTACTTCTGTAAAACAATTTCACCGTAAAGAATAATTTCTTTTATTGAAAATTCCATAATCTTTATTGAAATGCACTTTTGGAAAAATGCCGCACATAAAACATATAATAAGTGGTGCATTTATTATATCGGGCATGGGCTGGAGTGTTTTAATCCAAACTTCTTTTACCTCCTATGTGCTCCACGTAAAAATGTGTGTCCATGAAAGAAACCATGGTAGTATTCCTCGGCTCGCCTTCACAAAATTAACCTCCTCACTACTTCAATCTTCGATATGTATGTGCGCCCTCCATCCAACCTTTGAATTTTCCACATTATAAATTGAGATTCATGCCCATGACTTGACGTGGTTTCAGAAATTAAATATTTGATTAAATATTAGTATAAATATAAAGATATTTATATTAATAATAAAAAAACCCTTTTTCTATTTTCGAAGGGCTTTGAGCATATGAGGCTTAACTCATGACTTTGTGGATAGGATAAGGGTTCTTAATAAAAGGAATATTTTTCATTTTCAATGGTAATATGAAAATAAGGGTAAAAATGAATGAAGTGATGGAACTAAGGGAATTAGATAAGAATTAAGGCTAGGTATAGGCTTGGGAATATTTTCCAACTTTTGACTCGTGGAGTACATGACTATTTTGGATGATATATTGGGTGAAGAATTTAGGTGATGGGAGCTTGACGGAGCTAATTAAACAATTTGAAAATATGAGTGGAAAAATAACACAAGGACAAGATGCATTGGGAAAAAATTAATGCAAATAAGCAGGTGATCTATGGTCCGCTGAGCTTCATCAACTTTTGATATTGGGGGTTGGAAAACATGGTTTTAGGTAGACCACTTTTTTCCTCGATATGCCTCTAAGGGAGCCACGTGTCCACTAATGAAACCATAATGGTTTCCCCGACCCATATTTGAATAATTATCTTTTGCACTGCTTCATTCCCCGATATGTTCCTTCGTCGTTGATCTAGGATTCTTCAAGATCAACGGTCCACCGAGTTATACCTTTTGCGCCTCCACTATATTTTTCTATATGCCACTGGATATAGCCCAATCCCCCAAACTATCATGCTTCCATAGTGATATAACATTTCACTAAATTTCTGAAATTTGGATCCTGATCTGAAAATTGTTATGGTGATAACACTCAGTGCAAACTATTCATGGATCAGAGGTTACCTCTTATGTACCAGACCATATTTGATCATTAGAAGATGTGTACGAGAGGATGATATGTTCGACATTTTCGAGCTTTTCATGATGTCCTATGTGGGGTTCACTTTAATGATAAGAGAATGACTTACAAAGTACTTCATCCAGGCTACTACTAACCAACACTCTTGCTGGGAGGGAATTTTAGGGGATGGAACAGTGAGAAGAGACGAGGTATATGAAAAAGGCACAGGAAAGGAAAAGGAATAAGAAGATCAAGAATACCAAGAAGATAAGGAAGATCAAGATAGAAGAGAGAGGAAAGAGGAGAATACGAGGGACAATAAAGAACAACTAGCACACAATCCCAATTAATCAATCAAGCATGAGTTGTATCTAGCTCATAATGAGTTTTATCCATCTGAGAATGGGTTGTAGCCAACCCATAAGAAGGAAAGAGACACAAAACAAAAGAGATACATACATACATACATACATACATACATACATACATATATACATACATACATATATATATATATATATATATATATATATATGTAGAGATAGAGAGAGTCAAAGAGAGGGATGTTTTCAGAGTAAGGAACAATGTAAAGAAGTTATAGATGTAAAGATAATTGTATTTTGAACATCCATTGTAGCAAAGAGAACAACTAAGATCCTTGAATATAATAAAGAAGCTTACATTTTGTGGGTGTATCCCGTAGTTGGATAAACAATGATAAATATATGTAGAAATGTATGTTTATAGATGTTAATTCATGATACCTGTGTATAATTGTATGCTTATATATCTTAATTCAATGCTTTAATGAGAATATTTGGTTATCTTTGATGTTGTTGATGAAAATACCCATGGTTGTATGTTTAGTCCCTAAATGATATATATGAATTTGTACATGTATAATTAAGTAAATATACGTATGACACATAAGGTTTTTGATCTTTCCTTTACCGCTGCACAATCTTGGTTCTTGTAGTTTCCATAAAGATGCCTCGAGTCAAACTTCGCCTGCATGAAGGTGATGCCAAAATGGATGGTGTATGTAGGGTTTTGTTGGACTAAGTAACCTCAACCCATGGTCTTGAACCTACCTATGTGCGTGCACCAAAAAAAATTTCTATTGTTGGGACCCAGAATATGGAAGTCGGGGAATTTTTTGGAGACCAATGAGGAAGGAGATAAATGAATTGTTGGAACAAAAGGAACAAGAATTTTCTCAAAAGGAGAATAAAAACCCTCAGTTAAAGAATAAACAATGGCTAAAAGGGTATTTGTACAAAGACTTGCATGAAAAAGTTTTCGGTGAATTCCCATACATTTTAGTAGAATGACTGGAAATATTTGTGGAAAAGATTGGTAGCCACGGACCAACTGTCCCAAAGAAATCGACTCCTAAACTAGTGAGGCATGTGGATTCAATAGAAAACAGGACGTCTGGCGCAATGAAATTTTGGCTAGATTGTATATTGGGAGGCTACATTAAAAAAAATTCCATATAATGTACCCATGCTTACAGTGTCACAGAAAGAGACTTCTTTAAGGGACTGTGAGGAAGATTCATAAATTCGTTAGCTACCTGGATAAAAATGTAGCTATGTGATAAGGAAGTTATGACAATGGAGTCATATAGCTAACTAAATTTTCACACACAAAGATATTGGGGTTGTTGACCAAGAGATGACACGAGGGAAGGAAAAATGGACAAAGGAAGGAAAGACTAAGAATGTAGCAGAAAGAGGAAGGGACATCAGAAGGAAAAGACGAATTTGGAGTTCTACACAATGGGAGAATGTACAATAAGTTGAGAATTGCAGTTGAAGAGAGAGAGAAGCATAGTGAGTACCCTGAACATCACACAGATATACATATCATATAAGTACAACAGATAGAGGGAGAAGAAGAAGATATCCAGTTCAGTCTAGTGATAGAAGAACTAACAAGTCCTTCCTGAGCCGAGTCGTAGGTAAAAAAAACAACCTCATATGCATCACCTGAATCTGAGACAATGTTCAAGGACCACTCTGGAGCACTTGTAATGAGTGGAGGAGGTCAGATAAATAGTAAATAGAGAAATAGTATTATTACAATTAATCATAATCAATCAATATCACCAGGAAGAGGTCATACACACAACAACATGGAAGCAATAGATAACACACTAAGATTACCGAAGTTCAAAGTAATTGGATCTAAATACCCATAACAACATATGTTTGTATATGAAACCATTTGGACTGCAAAGAATGTACATGTTGATGGTGCAAATATCACGTAGCTGGAAACAACCTTTAAAGGATAGATGTTATTTTGGTACATGAAGCTCCAAAGTACCACACCACTAGGTCAAACAAGGACATTATCGGAGATCACACAATAATTATTACAATAATTCAAGAAAACAAAGTCTAAGTCACAATACATTATTGAGTTCAAGGATATATAGCAGGTATAGACTGAGTTAGTATGGGATTTCGATCGGAGATTCAAATATGTGATAGGCATACTAACCTTCCAAATACCCTATCAACAACATATAGAGTGGTTCATTGTGGGATTACTACCTCACATTCATATTTCTTTAATATAGAAAAATGTTACATCACAATATGAGGCATTGGAAATTGATATGAAGTTGGAAGCCTCTTTAGTTGGAGACAATATTGGAATGGCACAGATTATCATTAACAATTCAGTTGGTAGGGAATCACGAAGGGGAAAGAGAAATAAGAATAGGTCTAGTGCACCAAGTGTAGAAATGAAGGTCACCACAAACATGAATGTCCAACTTTTTCACTATAGTTAGCAGTTCGAGCACCAAAACCCACTAACAGGAGGAGGATACTATGAGATATGCAATAAATGGAGACATAATCCCCTTGAGTGCTAGTTATTACAAAAATACTAGAGTACCCAAATGAGCTTATTCTGTATATTTTGAAAATCAATGGGACATGAAGACACGGATTGTCATGCATTTGATCTAAAGAGGGAGCGCACATTAGATATGTACAAGATGTAGGTGGAGAATGTTACGACATAAGGTGGAGGCCAATATAATAATCAAAGAGGATTTAATCAAGGAAATCAAGGAGGATTCAGTAGGGGTCGAGGCATAACAAACTTTGGGAGAGGAGGAAGAGGCCCCATAATATGCTATAACTGTAACTAACCGGGACACTTAGTGTGAGACTTCTAAAATCCATGCAAAACAACACTTACTGTCAAGTGCTAGAACATTCGATAGAGGATTTCCCACAATTGTTGGAGAAGTGGTAGGACAAAGGTAGTCAAAATCAAAACCCAAACATTAAAAATATATCATCAAAGATAAGGGAGGAAGGACCCAAAATTGTAGTTGTTACACATGGAGGAACCAAAACAGGGACAGACACAACCCATGAAAGGAAACAAGAGAATAAATGGGTAAAGAAATCAACAATCCCATGCCAACATTCGATCCACGAGACGAAAATGAAACCTATAAAAGGATGAGGGAGGAACTGTTGCAACAAGATTTGGAAGCGTCAACATATTTTGCACCAAATATGGTAGATAGGCCACCCACTGATGATTAGGTCATGACCAAAAGATCACTGGAGAAGGTAAGTACCTTACGAAATTTTTTGAAGAGTTTCCTAGAGTTGGTCGAAGATGAAAAGGAATTACATACATTATACTCTATGATGGATCACTCCGCTCAAGGGAAGGAAGTACCTACTTAAAACAAGGTTGTAACATCTAGTTCTACTAAGCACATTTTATACTGACTTAATCTTTGAGGACACTTTCGAGCAAGTGGTCAAGTTATGATACATTATGATTATGATTTTCTTATGGGTTATGTTATAATGTCATTGTGATTATATGTTAATTTATAAATGTATACATGTATCGATAGGTATTATTGATGAGTTTCCATGAGTGTACACGATACATAACAGGTTGATGATGTTGTTGGAATCAACGAACTTCCTTGGACTCTGGATTCAGTCAAGGAGTGGACTTGTATTTGGTTTGAGTATTTGATTTACATGCATGTGATTTATATGATGATTTCAATATGAATGTTATTTATATGGATTATTGACAATTTTCTTGTCAATGGATTCAAACTCGATGAGGCCTACTAATCTGACTCGCATAAGGAGTAAAGGGGTCATGCACAAAAAACCAGATAGTTGAGGGAGAGGTGTGGCAACGTTCCTGTCACAGACTAATATCACTCTCATCATGGCATGGTTAACGATTACCTCATTCCGAGAGGTCCATGATGTTTTGAGGGAAGACTGAGACTATCGCTCACAAGAAATTATAAGGGGCGTGCAACAAGGTAAAATCCTTATTCCTTAGAATCCTTTAATCTCTCACAAGGTCGACCGAGTGGAGTGTTGACTCCAAGTTCTGACAAATTTCCAAAACTAGTCAAAGGCGAGTGGAACCGTTGGAGCATGAAGGTGCATCTTGAAGGGCACGCCACATAATTAAATGTGAGTAAATAAAAAGCTAGAAGGTCTAGAAAACAAAATAAAATACTTAGATTTGTTTGAAATGAGCATGTAAATGATTATTTAATTATAAACAAGAATAAAAGTCTAAGCCTATGTCTAAATATAAGTCTAATTCTAAATATATAATTAAATAAATTATTAAATAAGTTAAAGGAATTGAGATATAATTAAACTCTATGAAAAGAGGAAATAAGAATTAAATGCCGAAGTAAATGCACATCTGCACATGAAAATTAAAAAAGGGATTTAGGTTGTGAACATCTATAAACGATATCGCACTCTTATTGTAGACAAATTGATATATGTAATGCATTGTAATGGTTAGATTAAATCACTGAATAATAACCAGAAAATATGGGTCTATTGGGAGGAAATTCAATTTATGTGATGTTCAGATTAAAAGATGGTATATCATATCTATAGAATTCTACTGTGATAAATTGTGATTTGTATCGACAGTAATGTTTTCTATTGAAATTTTTAAGAAACCAAACAGAAAAGAACCGCATACAGAGTTTAATACCTTATCAAAAGGAGTTTGTTCATTTCTGGTTAATGGAGTCGGGGCCTAAATCCTAGGCAAAAATTTGCAGTATTTTTTATCTTGGCTTGCAGAAATATTGTTTCAAGTGTTCTGGTGTGAAACCTCCGCGACAATCATGCTAGAGCTGCTAAACTAAGCTGTAATACTAGTCTGAAAATTCAACATCCCTTCAAACCTCTTGTGGTCATCCAATGGTATTGGGTATTTTAGTGTCATATTTTATTATTGGGTCTATTCCGTCTATTATTATTATTGGGTCTATTTTATTATAATTTATCATCGAATGAATAAATTATAAGGAGAATTCATATTGGTATGGTGATATATTCATTCCATTTTTTTTATTTATGCTCACTGATAAAAAGGATTTCAATGTTGTATTAATAAGTGAATTTATATATATATATACCTAGTGGATTCAGTTTTCCTCTTGCCCAAGATGTGCAATCCTTTTTGTTGGATATAGAATTCTCGCTTTTGGAAAAAGAAAATTATGCCTTAACAATATACCCTTGAATTTATGCGATATAACAAATAAACTCTGGAAATTTAATTCATATGAATGGAAGAGAGGTTCTTACTTGTACACCACCAAATTATCAACAACGATTATTATTTATATGTCGATTTTAAGGGATCTTATATTGGATTTGAATTTGAAAATATGAGAGTTAAAGTTATGTTGTGATTATCTCGATAAAAGCTATAAAGAGGAAGTTGTTCATGGTAGAAGTAGCAACGAGCTGTTACATTGATTATTAAAGAAATTAGTGTTATGTATTAATAATCATTAATTGTCGTCTAGGAACCATATATTTTATTTGATTGATTTATTAATATGATATTAACAATATTAGGAAGTGAAACAAGTGATCATTTATGTAATGTACTCATCGTTTATTTATGACTTGTGCATTGGCAACTTTAATTGAAGACACAAGTTGTGTAGACTTAAGAAGGATATTTAGACGTTTTCTTAACTCTTTTTACGTTAGAAAATTACTTTTAGAACTAGTGATATTTGTATTAAACT
>JASDQU010261737.1:0-15594 GCA_032191745.1 Picea mariana
TGTCTCCTTTTATGGTTATTTCCTTCCCATTCCCATTACCTCGAAAGCCCCATTGGAGGATAACCTCCCCCAATTTGTGGATTTCCAAGCAACATTGTAGGTGATAAGAGTGGAAGTGCATATTGTTTATCACATGGAAGAAAAGGAAAGCCCAATCTGCTAAAAGATTCATTTGATATGATAGCTCACAAATCCATGTAAATTTGTACATGCAAATTTAGTCCAAGTGTAAAAGGTAGAGTTGGATGTGGGCCATTTGAGGTGGATTCTTAGGGAGGAACATGGACTATGTGAAATGATTCTCTAGGTGTTTTTCTTCCCATTATGTTCACTCTAGGAAATCCAAATACTTAGAGAATAGGCTATTCTATTAAGATGGTCATGATGTAGTCATAGAACAAAGGGATTCTTGACATACATAGCCACTCCCACATGCATAATAGATTCTTACATTATCTCTCACCACCTTAGTGGTTAAGAACCATCTTATACCTACCAATAATACATCGAAGCCAATTATTATTAATCCTATCTATGGTAGATGGTTCGGGGCCAACCCCTAAGAATCATGATGATCTGCAATCTAGTGTTGAGTTTAACTTGACGATTGCATAATCATGTTTGAGATGTTGTGTTTTTACAACACCTTACGTTGATGGTATTTGTAATATTTTATGTTCTAGACTTTATGTTTTCCTACACTGGAGGGAATTATTTGTTTTTAGACTCACTTAATTTTGAGTTTTCCTGTTGCTAATGGAAATTGCATTTATAGAGCATTTTTTAGTATAAAAGTAAATGTTGTACATTTACGATTCACATTAATAGTTAAAGGAAGTGGTTTATTCAAAAACATGTACTATTATTGTAAATTGTTTGAGAATCGTAGCCAATCTTGGAAGTATCAGTTATCTCTCACTTAGAATGTGACTCTCTCTTAAATGATTATCTCTCAAAAGTTAAAAATATAATTATTGATAGCAAGAAGTACTAGGTGAAACTTCTAGGGATATGATTTGTTCTTGAGCTTGAGGGTCCTGCATTCTCTTACTATTGTCATGTTTACAATTTGTTATGACCCCAACATGTGACCTATATAAAGGGTCACATGTATAAATAATAATGATTCAACTTGGTTGTGGGCCTACATAAGTATAATTGTGTGAGAAAAAGTGTGTGTGTGTGTGTGTACACATACTGAAAGAGTCATTATTATATACATTGTCATATGATCATTGAAAATGGATGTACTTCCAAGGGTTAGTTTTAGAGTTATTATGTAACTTATCATGACCCCATAGGATGCCTGCCTAGATCTTGTGATCGTGCACCTCCTGAGGGTGTGTGGAATTGTGACGGTTGTCACTTGGCCACTTGTCAACACCAAGGATATTTCATCCAAACTATGCCTCTTCACCTAGAGCATAACCATACTCCATTATAGGCTACGAGAAAGTCACACTCCTACTATGTGCAACTCATTTGTATGCTTAGACGGTTATCACTTTTATTGCTCCTACAAAAACATTCTTATTTCTCCCCATGTGATGGTCCCTTTTCAATAAATCACTATCAAATGGTATCAAAATTGATATCTTTATATTCTTCTACGATTCCTCTTTCCAACCCATTTTTAATCACCACAAACTAATCTTCCAATAAAAAGTTAATGATGATTTTAAGTTAGCACACCTCATAAAGCCATGATTTAATGTCTACTATGTTGGTTGAACTTGAACCTATTACATATTCATTGATTCTCAGATTATGTTGATCATGTTTTTATAATATTTAATATGATATGTCCTCTTCACAATCCCATTGATTCCATGAAATTTGGACCTGCCAAGAGAAAGTTATGATGGACTTATAAGAGCCTATTTTTTCCCCTTATTTGAAGAGAAAAAACTTGTATAGGTCATCACTCAATAATTATAATAMTTCAAGATGTGAAATTTGTATATTTAATACCTTGATCCATCCTCTTTCCAATGAAACTAGTCTTATTTCAATTGGACCTCTCAATTTCTAGATATGAGATTTTGGGTAAAAGTTATGGTTTAAGCAAGGTTTCAAGACTTAAAAAACCCTAACTTATGTAGTTTGTACCATTTATAGAGAACCAGAATATGAAATTCTGGATGGAAATACTTCACCTCTTTCCAATCACACAAGTCCCATGAAAATATAATATTTACGATAATGTTATATTGTAATGGTAAGATTGATTATTTTAAGGATCCAAACCAAGGATCATTTACTTTGATACCAAATGTTCAGGTCCAAATAACCCAAATAGCACAAGGATATAAATAATAAGTAATGCCACACCTTGAGAATGATAAGAAATAATTGAATAACAATACACTTTGAAGTGGCAACCTCATTTATACCTTATGTTTAAAACTAACTCTTGATGGTCCCTGTTGGAGCCGCCTTTTCCAAGTGGTTGAAATATAATTCTTAAAATCAAAAGTTGGTTTTCATGCTGTCTTTTACTTTATGATCTTTACCCACTGAAAGCCTCAATACCCTAACATGCAAANTCATGCTATCGCGCTTCAGGAGTTACAAGTCGCATGGTTTCTAAACTCCGATATGCGAAGTCGCGAAATGGTTTTAAAAGTTTACCCAGGTTAGTGTCAGGAGTAAGTCACTTTAAACCCTAGTTAAGCATTATTGGGGTTTCACAATTCGGCGATTGCTCTCCCAAAAAAACATACCTTCATAGCTCCGAGTTGCGAAGTCGTGATATTCATTAATTAAGAATGGATTAATTAAGAACTAAATTCAGATCACGATTTTTAACTAAATCGCATCATCGCGATTTCGGGTTTTGGGGGCTCAAAGGGTAGGAATGAAATCTTTCGATACGGCGAATGCTGAAAAAAGGGGGATTAAAGACTAAAACAAACTTAATAAAAGGATCTAAGCTGGATTAATCGATGCATCAATGCAAACTTTAACACACACCGTCTATGGAGTAAATTTAAATGTTTTTTTGCGTTGATTCGTGTTATGACTCGTCAAACAATTATGGCATTTATTTAAACTACGACGAGGTGACAAATAGTAGGATCTCGTTTCTACTGCTAAATCTTTCTTTAAGCGATTTGACCATTCTGTTCGCAAGGACACTAGGGATTTAAATGACTAAGATAAAAAGTTTTTTCCTTCATTTTTTCAGTTCTCATTTCTATTTACGCGCAGAGCCATTTTACCAGGTTAACCGCTATTTGTGATTTTCAAATATGTTCGACAGGTGGTCCAGTTGCAGGTTTCATTCTCAAGGCTCCACGAAAAATGCCCAAGTCAGCTACCAAGAGTTCAGGTCAAGGTTCAGACGTTGTTTTTGATACCTCGCCCCGAAGTATTAATTCTATCAAGACATGGTCATACATTTCCAACATCCTGCAATCCAAGTTGATAAATTGTTCGGATGATTCTAGCGATAACGAGAAGGACGATTTATCAACCAAATACAAAATCGTCGCTCAAGCAGAGATGCACAAAATAGTAGCGAGGCCCAAGCTTCTTCCCTATTTTGATATGATCAGGTGGGCGCTGGACCATGTGGACATCCCGACTAGGACGGTTATCAGCGAACAGAAGGTGACAATTGGTACCTTCCGACCAGAACATTTGCGGGCAATGTATAAACTGTCACCCACGCCGAACCTTACTCACAATGCTGAATTCCTAGAAGGCTTCAAGAAGAAGGAGTGCGAGCAGTATGCAAAAAGTTTGTCCGATCTGATAAAAGATTGGGTCTCACACCCCACAAAATTCAGGGCTGACTCCAATGGGATTTATTCAATCTCTTCTTTGGAGCCACAGTTCAAATACATAGCCCTGATGACCTGCAGGTTGTATGGGAAGGAAGACACTACCCATTTCTTCCTCCCACGGGTGCCACTCATTCATACAGTCGTTGAGGGTTTCTCTTTCGACTGGGAAAAAATGTTGTCTGACCAGTCGAATTACTGAATATCGAGCATAGAGGGCAAGTAAGAATGAAGCTTCATTCTTTATGTATGCTTACATCATGGATGCCATCTGCTTCATGACACCCTTCCCACTGATAAACTGGAGTTGGGCTCTATGTAAAACAGAGCCTATCCATGTCTACCACTCGAAGCTTTGGGAGGATAAGGCCAAAGAATTCGTCTACGAGATCTTCAACTGGGTAATGGTGCCACTGCATGTCACCATTTTTTTCCAGCCGCCTCCTAGGATATCAGATAGCGTCGCGACTAGCCTAAGCAGCGTGGTAGATTGGTATCTAGAGACAAATTTTTTGTATATCATGGTTTTCGGCACCTCTGTCCCTCCATATGCCCTCCCTCTATTCCTGCCAGATAAGCTATTGTGCCGTGAGATCGCCAGACAGACTGTGCTCGGTGGAATAAGCAAAGAGCTCAAAGGAGTATCAAAAAAGGTATGGCCTCCCTTCCCTATTTGTATTGGTGCGTATTCCTTGTTAGATTTTGGCCACACCAAAGCCGAGGCTACGGATTTAGAAGAAATGAAGCTAGTGGATATTGAGTTCAAGAAGCACGACCCTAGTAAGGTTGTGAGAAATCACCTAGCAAGTTGCGGTGTGAAGAGGTATGAACACGAGGATTCCCCACATGATGAAATATTCTAGGGCGCGAGGTCCTTACAAAATTGGTTTAAAACCCATACAATACATCCCAAAACCCTAACCCTAACATGGCTAGGTCTTGTCCACATTTGCATCGGATTTTCGCAAATCCTGCTGCGTGCTTCTTTTCCTCAAAATGTGGCACGATCGCTTTCCTGGTCTAATCTTCCTCATTTGTTGTGTTTTTCTCCCAAAAATTTCTGCTCCAACAAGACCTAAGAAATAATGCATCATATCTAGGTCTTTCATCTCGAACTATGATTCAAGCTTTCTCTTGCACTCAACGATGAGTTTCTCATTTCCTGTTAGAAATAAGTCATCAAATATGAAAGGGAAACCGATCCTAGGCTCATCAAAATAATTGTTTGTCATATCCTTCCCTAGGTGCCTACTTAAGCTCGTACAAAAATTTCTTCAATCTGTAGACATGAGAAGGGACTCCTTCTCATGTATCTTTTAATATCCCTAGGTTGAACCCAATTGTAAATGTAAATGCAAATGTACTTAAGTTGGTGAGTTGTTTGATATCATTTTGTATGCACCTTTCATGGCATAGTGCGTGCATGTGCTGCGCATAAAATGAGGAAGTGTGCACATTCGCGCACAACAACTTAAGTGCATGCGATTTTGAGGCCAGGAAGCCTATGTGTACATGTTGTGTTTTATAGGCCGGTGAGCCAGTTTTGTGATGATTTGGCCAGAGAGCCTAGATGTTAAAGGCCAATGCGCCTATTTTTGTATATGTCTCATCATTAATATAAAATACATCGCTGCGCGTAGATTGACCACGATAAAAGAGTACGGGGAACTAAACTCCACTAGTTAGGGAAAGGGTGGGGGATAAAAGTTAAGTAAAAGGGGCTAAGCCAGGGAGCTTAAGCCAAAAAGAAATATTATATTAATATTTGTTAAAGTATAACGTATGGATAATTATTTTATCCTAAGTTCTAAAGATGGGGACAAGTGGGCCAAAGTAGCTCCCAACATGACAAGTGTCAAGTTGGGGACATGCATACATATTGTTTGGACTTAGTTCATTTCCCATCATTCTTTCCATCACTCCTCCCATCATTCAGTCATCTGGTCAATCATCCATGAGCATTCACACACTCATTAAGCTATCTTATGTACCTTCATGTCACTGTACCTAAACCTGTATCCATATCCATGCTTGTTTGTGTAGCTGGTTAGCTTGGGAGTTGGACTGAAGAAGCGAGTTGTCAGGCCCATGGGATATTGAAGAGGCGGGTTGTCAGGCCCGTGAGAAATTTCTCTCTGGGTGAGATAATTGTTGGGAATTGATTTCCTGAAGGTGTTAAACTACAGCTACATGGCTCTGAGACTTCCTTTCCGACCTGTTGCTGAAGCCCGAAAAGGAAGTGGGGAAGCCGAAGGACTGTTGAGAAAAGAAGGGGCAAACTTCCTGGGGTGGGACAGGCATGTGGGGAATGAGGGACTATAGGTTGTTAGTTGAGTTGGCACTTGTGATAGAGTCTTTCATGTTGTCTATGAACCTTTAGCCTGGTTAGGAATCCCTTTACCCGGGTGGAGTTTAGTCCCAGCTCGAGGGTGACTCACTGCTGAGAGTGATGAGTAGTGTGGTCTAAGGCTGGGAGTTTCGTGGAAGGTCTGCACACAATTGGTGATATTCTTACCAAGATAAGTGTCAACTGTGTGATAAATTTACATGCTGCATAATTATTTATGTGTGTATTTTTATGGATTTATCTTGTGTATGGTTTATAAATGTTTTTATATTTATGGGTATTTCCTGCATATGCTGCATGTATATGTTTAATGTCATTTCCGTATGAATCTGTGTATTTACAGTATGTTTTTTTCTGTTTACGTTTTATATATAAATTTCTGCAAGTGTTCTGTGTGTATATATTTTAATTGCATGCAATTCAAAAATTTTATGTGGCATAGATCAGTTGGATGCTTGGTATGTTACCGTATGTTCCGCAGAGAGAAAGAAAGAGTTCTCTCATGTATCATGGCCCAGCCTGGGTGGCCGAGGACGTTACATATCTTGTGGCTGCTCTATGTACACTTTCTCTAACTAATGGAGCAAGTGTCTCATCATAATATTCTCCCTCTTTCTAGGAGAATCCTCTGGCCACAAATTAGGATTTGTACATTTCTATGCTGCCATCAACAACATGTTTGATCTTGTAGATCAATTTGGAAGTTAACAATGAATTCCCTTATGGTCTTAAGGAAAAATCCATATCCTAGTCCTTCTAACTAGCTTCCTCCTCTGTTACTGAAACACGAGAATCTTCCCAGAAGGTCTCATATCTCCTCGAAGCCTCTAAAGCTTTGATCTAGCCTCCTCAACTCATGGCACCTGTCTGTCAGTCCTGGAAGACATCTCTCTCTCCCATCTGAATCTGAGGAGGAATACTTTATGAAAGCCTCCAAGCCACTAACTCTCTCTGAGATCGGTCTCACTCTGAGTCTCCATGCTCCCTCTTAAGCATGACTCCCTCTGAGTCTATATAATCTCCAGAGCCATATACTCCCTCTATATTTTATTATCTCCTCTGAAGTCTAATCTCCTATGAACAGTCCAGGGGGGGTTTCTCCTCCCTACTATATTGTGATGAATGACTCCCTCTAAACTCTGGCTCTTTCTAAGCTGGTAATTGGTGTGGCCTCCTTCCTCACCACTAGTGGATCCATCTTCTCCTTCTCATGATATGGCTCATCAATGATATATATCTTTGCATCCTGCAAAGTGTCACAAGACCATGTTGGTCTCTTCCTGGTTACTGCAACGATTCTGGGTAGGCCCTTCTGGCTCTACTAACTATTCCTGATGATATGAAGAGTGATCAAATGAACCAGAGAGATCTGTTTCATCATCTTTGGAGCCTTATTATCCTTACAATTAATCTCCATATGAGATACTTTTTCTCTTGCAAAAGTACCCTTCTTTCCAGAAGGTTTTAACTCTGTCCTCTTTTCTTTGGTACATGGATGTATACGGTCGTCTGTACAACTTCTTATCTGCATAGTCTTCTCGATGTCTCAAAATATAGACCATCTAATATGTTACCTCCTTCCACTGTCACTATGGCTCCCCTTAGATTTATCACCTGTGACTTGCCCGAAACAAGACCAACAACAAGGAAAAACAATAGACAAGAATGATACTCTTATAATAGTAATAAAAACAATAACAAGAAGAATCGTCATAATATCTCCTTCTCAGAGCTATCACTTATGACCTGCATGGAACAAGAGCCAAAATAAAAATGCAATATTAATAAATAGGAATGACACTCTTCTAGTGTTGTGACCAATCATTCCTCCATGGTAACCTACCCAAGACAAGATATCCTGCCCAAGACAAGAGAAACAAGAGAAAAAGTATTTCCAATATAATATCATTTTCATAAGAACATATCTATGTTAACAAGAATAAAATATAATTTCATGGTAATCATCATAGCATTACCAAGGTGACCTTCTTGGAAGAAAAACAAGAAGTATCTCCTACAGGAGATGTTAGTTCATCTTGAAAACAAGTACAATACAAATTTATATCAATAGTGCTCACATTCTAACAAGTATTCATTTCATCTAGAAATAATAAAACCTTTCAAATATTGATGTCACAACTATAGTGTTTACTTGTAATGTAGCAATTATCAAACTTGATATGTGCAAATTGGAAACTTATCAATTTAATCAATCAAACATGGAACCTGGAGTCTTATCTTCAAGAATGAGTGTTGTTTCTCTTCTTCTGAGTCTCCTTCACTCAAGATGACACTTATTCTCTCCAATTTGTCCCCTTTACTAATACAATATGCTTTCTTAATAGAAATTTGAGTTAGGGAATACAATGGAAATAAAATATAAAAAAACTCAACCTTAATCAATCTATTATTTTGACTAAATTCAGCTTATAACTTTAACTCTAACTAGAGGTTGGACTTCAACAAATAAAAATACAACTATATGTTCATAAGATCACAATAATTCCATAACAACCAGAGGCATATCAAAAAAATCAAACCTGGAGTACATTTTTCCTCTGAATGTGTTGGATCTGAGATCCCTCTGGATCTACGATTTTTTCTTGGACAAAAAATCCCTTCTCCTACAAACACCCTCAAGACAGTGATATGGTTTAAACATATACAATTTCATACCTCCGACAATAGTGACGCCATCCAACAAAAACAAGAAGCAATGACGAACCCAACAAATTCAAAGCGCTCCAACTTGCAATTTGAAGATAACTGAAGATGCACTAGGGTAGGGCATAGTAGGAACACTAAACGTTAGGCCCATCACTTCACTGAAAGTGCCCAATGAATTTGGTTTAGGGTTTGTTACTGCTACAAAACGAGAAACCCTAAAGAATAATTTCGACATCCTTTCAACGAGTTACCCAAAACTTCACTGGACCAAAGGAACTGTAATTGGTACTACAACTAGTTCTGCAATTGGCACTACAAGTGGTGTTGGAACTAACATTGCAACTAGAGATGCAACTGGCACTGCAACTGGTGCTGCAACTGGAACTACAACTGGTGCTACCTCATCTCCCACTGGCTCTTCAACTTCAAAATTTGTATATCTGATCTGGGGAAAATATGCGCCCTCCTTAGGAAACCTTCTTAGTGGGTTTAGTAAGTGCTCAACAAGATTGAAAATGGGGGAAACTAAGGATATTACTTCCAGCGTTTAGACTGTTACAAAGGAAACCAGGTCTGAAACCATGTTAACATTTTAATATGATCATTTAACCATAGACAATGTCACATCATTGTCACCCAACCATAGGCATTCACATATGCCACACCCAAGCACAATAACCTTTTCTTAGATAGAATAATTCTGACAAGTCCACACTAGAACCAATAGATAAACCCTAACCAGAAACACCATTGTTGCAACAACAACACAATACCAAGAGAACGTACCTCTATGAATGGAAGCATACCTTTACCAAGAGAGGCACACAAGAGAGATACCAGAAAGACTGAGAATACTCCCCGATAATTGTTGCATTGACTTGTGCCTTCTAATGTTGTAGTTGTATCTCGTTAGCCTTGCGCACTAGCTGAGTGAGTGAGTGAGAGTGTCTAAATGAGCTAAGGCACCTCCTTATTTATACTAGCATGTACAAGTGACTTTTCCGGGTGGGGCCAACTTCTCTTTCTCAAGTTTTCTCTTTCTTTATTATTATTCTCCTTGGGATGGCTTCTCTTCTAGGGTAATTCCACATCTGTTTAATGGTTCTCTTTCTTCCAGAATATTCTACTTTAAGTACAAAGGTTATACTAGAGTTTAATACCTCCCGCAACTACCAAAACATCAACAGAACCCCACAACTAAGAGGAATATTTGGATGAAGGTGTTAGCACTGAGAATCACCCTCGGATTGCAAGAGGGTAAGCCTAGTACCCATCAAAAGGTTTGTAAATATAAATTAACGATTAAAGGTCAGATGGACAAAGCTCAACATAAGAATGTTTTAACACAAAAATATGGGCTAGCATGCATAAGCAAATGAGATTTTGATTAACTTTAGTCAATGGCTTAAGGATAAAGGTGAATAGAAGGAAGACTTAGCGATGAAGGTGGATCGGTCTGCTATAAGCATCAGGCCTTCAAGAAGCTACAAGAATAAAACTCAGTCACACGAACTTCTTGAACTTAAAGTTTAAAACATTGAAAAACATTCATAGCAACATTATAATCAAACCCCCATTATAACACAACCACAACATCTCATATGGATCATCCAATCATGAGCATTTCAGAATAAGAGGAAACAAGATGATGAAAGGAAATTGACTTTTATTAATGAAAATGTCTCAAGTCTCATACATAACCAGAGAACAACTCTGTTTAATCAAAATATTACAAAAAGGGAGCTCTGCTCAACCATCTGAACCTCTCATATGGTTCGTCTGATGTATTATAATCAAAACATTAGACAACAGCTAGGGGTACGAGCTGGCCTTCGTATCCTAGGATTCTCCACAAAAAAATACAATTCTAACATCTGTACCAACAGATCTAACAAACTGCTAAAATTAAGGATCCATGTTGGCAACCACTCTAACAAAAAATGAATGACATGTCTTGCTGCTTGGGAAGATATTCTCTAAGGCCGTGTGTCCTCCAAGCTCGTATGTTGATCTCCATTTGTCCCATGTTGATCTTTGGTTCCCTCCAAATCATCAAAATCAAGAGGAAGTAATGAATTCAAAACTTCTTACTGTAATGGCCAATTCGTAACGCCATTCCGTAGTGCATCTTTAAAAAGTTGCTCTGCAAATTTCGTAGCGTTGTTCTTCCTTTTTTCTCAGTGATAGACTGGTTGCGGTCTTCTAACGTTTTGCTTCTCGTCGTGACGTTCCTTTGATGATTTGACTTAACGCCCAATTTTGTTGCTACGCGTCGCTCTCGGACTGGACCTTATATAAGCATGTGATTTTGGAAGTTGTTAAGGGTGGTTTGAATCCACACCGCTCCGACTCCCGAAATCCACCACCAACTGCCACGTACGTCTCTAGCTATACCATGGTTTCGATTTCGGGATCGCTCTAGGATTTTAATGTTCGAGCATGTTCCGTCCCCAAAATGAATGGTGGTGTCGATCTTGTTGCAATATGTGATCTGGGTCACCCTGCTATTTTAGTGCCCCTGCTAAAGTTTATTCATCCGCCAACTCCTGGATCCTTTTAACCATGTTTAGATATGGCACCAATTTTGGCGTTTAGGAACTTTGGATGATGCATTTTGTGCTCATGATGGTTTCCTGTTCAAACAAAGGACTTGGACGACCTGTTGTGAGCTCAATTAATGGAAAACAAGATGACTAGTGATTCAAACCAAAAGAACAACTTTGTGAAAAGAATCAATCAATCAAGACAATAAGGAAAACCAAGTCATTGAACAAAAGGGAAACAGACTTTATCAACCAGAAGAGGAAAAACTTCTAGGAAGGTATGATGAAAAGAGAGAGACGGGGCAAAGGTGCAAACTTAGCTCTTAACAACGACTAGATATGACCCATGACAACTTCATGTGATAACAGGAGGGACACAACCTCTTTAGGTCTCCCTGAAGCTTTAACCAAAGAATGGGGGTCATATGTAAATCTCATGTGTGAAAAATTCATCTCATTGGATGAAGAATAAGAGGACTCTCTCTGATGGTCCCTAAACCCTCGAAATGGTTCCTATACAGTAAAACTTGGTTACAAAGCTTGGATGAGAGACACGATTGAAGGTCGTATCAAGTGGTGGTGGAAACCCCTTTGGAATATAAAAGATACCCCCATATGAAAATTTACCTTTTGGCTCTCCCTGAATAATAAATTGTTGACTTGGGATAATGGATAGAAAAGAGGTTGGCTTGGCCCAAAGAGGTGTGTGTCCTCTGTGTAAAACAAAGACATAATTTGTTTCTCATATTTTTATCAATTGTCCTTATGTAGGCCAGGTTTCAACACAAATAAAGGAAAAACTCAAGGCACAAGACAACTGGAACAACGTATCACTGGAAGAATGCTTCAGATTATGGGTACAACATAGATTAATTTTCCTTTACGCAGGTCTTCCTAGTATCATGGTGTCCAATACATGGTGGGAAAGGAACAATGTAGTCTTTAAAGACAAATTGGTTCCTCTAGAGCTATCAACTTCTCTCATGCCACGTGTGGTTGAAGATTTCAAGGAACCCCAAAAACTAAGAAAACTCGATGTCCAATTCCTCCGGATTAAAAAAAAAAACAATAATTTATATTAATATTTCATGGAATGATATTAGTCAAAGATCTTTTACACTTATTTTAGATAAGTGTTTAATCTTGATACATTTTTTTTAAAAATTTATCATATTTAATTTTGCAAAGTCTATTATTAACTCTATTATTACATGAAAACATTTTGAAAACATTTTAGTTATTACATTATACCTTTTTATTAAATATTTATCATATTTAATTTCACTAACTTTATTATTACATGAAAACATTTTAGTTATTACATTTTATCTTTTTATTGAATATTTATCATAATTAATTTTACAAGACCCCAACCATGATGCAGACTTCTTCATTCCTTATGATTCACATAGTAAGAAGCAATGGTAACTATGAACTGGGTATTAGAGTAATTCTGGAGGCTCTGATCATCTGAAATGTAAGCTTCAAATTGGTATGGTCCGGTACGTGTTAAAACTTCCAAGAATGACCCTTGAAATAAGAGTAAGAATGACCCTTGAAATAAGAGTAAAAAGAAGCATGATACAACTAGACGTTCTCAACAAATAGGTGATTCTCAACTCATGGGATCAAGAAGAGGTTTCAAAGAAAGATCAAAGATGGTTTTCCGCTCTTCGTCTTTCCTACTCTTCCTCTTTCCCGGAACTTATGAACTGTACTAGTACATAGTCAATGTCTTCGGCGTGGGACCGAGTTCAAATAGTCTTTGTGGTAATTCTATTATTACATGAAAACATTTTAGTTATTATATTAACTATAAATCATCCCCAAAAAAATGCCATTAAAATTTTGAGATCAAAATATAGTTATTATATTAACTATAAATAATGTCAAAAAAATGCCATTAAAATTTTGAGATTAAAATGGAAGCAAAATTGAGAAGAAAGATTTTTTTTTCCAACATAGAATAAACAAGAACCATCCATCAAAAAAACAAAAACCATCCAACTTTAGAAAAAACACTTTCAAGCACTTGGAATGAGTTAATTAAATTCCCCACCAGCGAAAGTAACAGATATTGGACGTTTGAGTTATGATATACATCTGCATGGATTTATCGATTTAGATTGGTAGGGAGTGTAGATGACAGAAGAAGTGCTACTTGGATATGTTTTAGTTTGAGCTTTGCCACGATGTTATGAGCTAACATAAAACAAAAGTTTGTTGTAATCAGCACTGCAGAAGCAGAGTATATTGCAGCTTGTGATGCTTGTACAAAAGCAATAAGTTGACTTTTGGACCGTCTAATCAGGTGCTAAATTCGACCATGATATATTGTAATGATCATAGCTATGTGAAGCTTTCAGAGAAACCGGTGTTCCATGATAGGCCAAAGTACATCGAGATCAAGCATTATATTCTCCATGATAAAGTCTAGAAAGAGAAGTGGTTCTCCAATATATCTCCACAAATGAGCAGATAGCAGATATTTTGGTAAAGCCTGTATCCAAGATGAAAAATTCGTGTACTTAAGAGACAATTTGGGGCTCATGGAGATGACTTCCTTATTAGAAACAAAAGTGATTACTCCCAGGTTGGGAGGGAGCACTGATATGTTATTGATTTATGGACAGTCATTTTCTAGTTCAAAAAATGGTCTAGGATGACCAATTCCTTTCCAGTTCAGAAAGTGGTTCGAGATTTCTAACAGATAGTTATTTTCTAGTTCAGAAAATGGTCCAGATCAGAGAGTCATTTTCGTAATGAAAATGGTCCAAGATATTGTTGATATACCATAGACAACGATTCCCCTATGTGGGGAAATGGCCTAGGAAAGTCATTCTTCTTGGCAGTCACCCTGAGTAGTGGTCAAGTAGAATGGTCTGCCTCATCGAGCAGTCATTCTTTTGAAGTTCACAGTTGTGATAAGTTTCAAAGAATGTTCCATTTTGGAGATTGGTATAGGACAATCATTTCCATAGAAAATGGCCTGGATAGTCATTCCCTAGGGCAGACTCATTCTCACCAGGTTGCACTGTGATTAGTGCCAAAGGAATGACCTAGTTAGGTGAATCATCCATGTTCAACAATCAGGGACATAAATTCCCTAGGGTAGACTCGTTCTCTCCATGTTGCACTATGATTAGTGCCGGAGGAATGGCCCAGTTAGGTGAATGGTCCAGGCTCATAAATCAGGGAAAATTATTCTTCTATGCTTGGGAAGAATAGTCCAAATATCCCATGGCCGATATTTTATCTTCCGAGGGAAGATGCTCTTCCATATCTCACATATGTTAGTGGAATAATGGCTTAGATGACTCAATTTATATCATGATATTGTTTTATGCAAGTTGATATCAGATGATATGATTTTTGTGGAGACTGTATGTCTCTGGAAAATAGTTGTTTGCTACTATGGTGGATGTGATCCACTAATAGTGACTATGTGTCACTGGTTAGTAGCCATGTGCTACTAGGAGTGGTTGTGTACCACTCAGTAGTAGTTGTGTACTACTATGGATGGACACAGTTGTGTTCTATTGGATGACATTGTTTTGATTTCCATGGAGACTATCACTAGTGTTGGAGATGATTAATGACTAGATGGATAGTCGGTATGCTGATGGAAAGACATTCTCCCTATGGAAAATGGTCCAGGACAGTCATTCTTCTAGGACGTATGTCCAGATTGGAAGAACAATACTTGTAGCCCATGGCATGGCTTTCAACATATGTTGGAACTGTTAGAATATAGAAGATGGTTTACTTGTTTTACCATTGACGATACCTTCATCACCCAACCACAGGCCGAAGCCTCCCTCCGAGCACCTTAACCTTGACCTGAGAATTCCTCTAGAAGCAAACCCTAGGCTAGATAGCCAAACAAAGAGTAGCGCATCAATCCCCAAGGATAGCGCATCACAAAAGACTGATCAGATGTTCCAAAACCTAGCCAAGAGATATCCAAGCCAATACTGAAACTAGTTGTTGCTGCAGCTGCAGCTGCAACCCTCCTCCAAACCTGTGCACCCGACTGCAACTGCAGTGCGCACCAACTGGGAAAACTGTAGTCCCTGAGATATGACAAATGAGAACTGGCGCCCTGTATTTATAGTAATCCTGCCAATTTACTAGGGCCGACTTCTCTTTCTGGGTATGTGTCTGTTCAGTATATTATTATTAATTCTGGCCGATTTCTTCTCTTGGAGGCTAATAGCCTAATATAAATTTTCTTCTTGAGTCGACAAGGCTT
>JASDQU010261741.1:0-15594 GCA_032191745.1 Picea mariana
ATACCTCTCTCTTGATCTCTCCCCATATATATATATGGGGAGAGATCAAGAGAGAGGTATATATATGGGGAGAGATCAAGAGAGAGGTATGTGGATACAGAGTGAGGGGGATAGAGGGGTAGATGAAAGAGAGAGAGGGGGAGGGGGAGAGGGAGAGGGAGAGAAGGGGGAATAGGTAGAGAGAGAGAGATCAAGAGAGAGGTGGAGATAATATGGAGAGAGAGAGAGACCATCATTAGCTTGCACTCACGCATGTATGGTACAGGAAGCAATGTAGCCATCACCTATTGTATGATTTTAGGGACAATGATCCAACCACAATATTGTAAAGGGACTTATGATCAAGGTTAAATAGTCATTTTTTATCATAGAAAAAGTATGTTCTAGTAACTCCCAAAAGGGTTTCACACCTATATCTAGTTATCACTTAAAAGAGTCAGTCTACTTCCTTATCTATGCATTTTTAGGAAATAGGAATCACCAACCCAATAGTCATATGAGGACACATACAAATGGATGTTATTCCTCCAACCATTGTATGAGTATCGGTATAATATTTACAAAACTATGGACTTCTCTATATAATATGATGGAACTTTTAGTGACTTGATTAACGATGGGGAGTTTATTTCCTTATATCATTTCTTTTGTGGGTATTCTAGGGAATCGTGTTTAATTGGGGAAATATATAAAGGATAGCATGTACGCATACCTTCCTAACTTGACTGGCATGGTGGGTAAAGGCCCTATTCATTATGGAAACATCCCTTGTATGATAATATTATGGAGGTGGTTTCCCACGCATCATAATTATGTTTATATTGAAGGATGGAAGCGATAAAGAAGATATAGTTGTATAAGGATATATGTTGCATAAGATGAAGTATAGGGACTAATGGTAAACTCATAGAATACTTCAAAGATTATTTTAATTCCCCTACTAGTAAAAACAACCTCATAAAATGCATAAAACCCTCTTTCCATTCCCCTACCTATAATAGAAAGGGAGGACCTAACCTTTCCATTCCTTTCCTTAAATTTCCTTCTTGCCTTTATCAATCTACCTCCTACTTATCTTTACCAATAAATTACATAGGATAGGGAGGTGTATCTTCCTTTTCTAATTGAGAAATCTTGGGACTGAAGATGAGTTATCATTAATCTTTATTTATCAATATTCATCCATCCTCCTTTCCTTTTTCCATATTTATCGGGCCCTTTCCTCTATACAATAATTAACTCAACCAAGGCCTTTTTCTATCCCTCAAGCTAAGCCTTATGTCCATCCTTTATTCATATACATCCATATATCGACTACATTCTATATTTGTCATAAAGATATCCTATGGGCCAGAGCATTGGGTTAGTATATATCTTCACCCTATGGGTCTTTGGGGAAGAATCTCATTAGACTTCTTTTGGTAACTAGAACCAAGGCCTTATAATAGCTAAGGGTAATAAAAAAAGGGTAAATCATAGAATAACAATAACAAATATATAAGGATAAAGAGAATACCATGTCTCTCTCTATTAAACTTTATTCCATTATTTGATGTAGCCCAATTAACTAATTTATCACCTCATCAGGAGTGAGGGAGGGTTTGAAAGTACCAGTATAGATACTATAATAAGTTACATTTACAGGATATGTATGAAGGGATTTATATCTTCCCAAACCCTTCCTACAAAGAAAGTTCAATGCCAATGAAAACTTATGTACTTTCATTTTATTTCTAGTTTTTCCATCTTATAATACTTTCCACCATTATCATATGATCCCATTCAAATACTTAGTGGAATTGAATTTTTGCAATTCTATCAACTAGAACTCCTTCTATTAGGTTTTGTTAGTCTTTTAGTCCTTCTCTCCATTTTGGTATGGAAGGTACCAACTATCCGGCTCCTTAAGTTTCTTCTATCAATCATTCTTTTTCAATAAAGATAATGCAAAACTAATGGATGAAAAGAAAAGGTTATCCCCATCCTTTCACTACCATAGATGAAAGGGGGAATTCCAATAAAATAAGTAAGGAAGGTATAGGACCTTATCTAAGACTGCGATACCATGGCTGATTTGACTTTGAAACTCCTAGTTTTGTTTTATCTTTAGAGAGAGGGATCATTATATCATAATGAAGCTTGTAGGAATATTAATATCATTATTAATATGAATTTAAAGAATAATTGGAGTTGGTATAGTTTGACTCTAACATTTGTTTATATATTCCATTCCAGCCAACCAATCAATGACTAAATATGTTCTTGGTGCACCTATTAGGGTAAGAGTGTGTGAAACATCAAGATATAAACATGCAATTTCCCAAGTACCAATCACGCTTGGCCACTAGCATAACATTTACAAAGAACTTGCCAGAAGTTGAATTGGTAATGAATGGAAAGGCATACCTTTACCCTTTGTTGGTAACAATCAATATATCATGTTTCTATTTGAATAATCCACATGAGGTTTGGATGAATATTAACCAAATAACAACACAAGGTCAAGTTTACTACTTATGCTTACTCTAGCTATGGATTATAATTAAGGGAACCAACAAGGGTGGGGAGGGGTTAAAAATGATAGGTGAACACTTAGGAGGTATATCGATGCAATGAAAATACAAGGTATGTCTAGGTAAGAGATATGGGTGAACTCTTACTTGTAGGTTTGGTAAAGCTACTTGGATGACTAGATTAGGTTAGTTCAAAGGAAGGTTTTCCCTCACACATTCTTGCGATACCTCAAGGTTGTTTCTGTCCATGCCTATATTATTCATAGATATCTCACTATGTATACACTTTCTTATTTTCCTATAGTTAGGAAGGAGAAGAAAGTAAACTCTGAATATCCCACAATCATGAAGTTAGAGGTCATGCCCATTGTACATCCATTGTTTGTATGTCCACTACTGTGCTACTATCTAACTATCTATCCATCTATCTATCCATCTATCTATCTATATTTATATCCTCGATAGGGATTTTGTGACACTAAGGTCCTATAAAGGGTAGCCAAATTTGAGCATTTTCAAGGGTTCCCAAAACCCATTTTGACAAATCCCCTCAATCTTATCATCTGTAAAGATCCTTCTTGGGTTAACAATACCCCCTCATCCTTCCTTGAGGTGGGGAAGAAAATAGAGAAAGGAGACACCTTAGCATACTATGGGTAAATAAATCTATTTAGAAGGAAGGATAAATTCCACCTTGGCATACAACTCTATGCTCAAGTTCCACCTTTTAACTAATTTCACCTTCTTACTACTTCAATGTTTCAATTTACAATGTCATGAAGGGGATCCACCTTTGAACTAATTTCACCTTCTTACTACTGGGTAAAATCATGAATCTGGGTAACACTTTCATGACAATCGGGTCTCCAAAATTTCTCGGGGCAATTTTTCGGCCGAACAAATGCTTCTTTCGGCCGAAATATTTTTCGGCCGAAAATTTTCACGTTAAATTTAACGGTGCCCTCGAAATTCGTGTACAATGTTTTTTGGATGAATTATTTTCCCGTGGAAAGCATATTTCGGCCGAAACGTTTATTTTTAACAGATTTCGTTAAAAACTAGCTTTCGGCCGAAAACTTTAAAATGAGACTGTTTGCAGGAAACTGCAAATTCTTTCCATCTTACTTCATCTTTGGAGGTAGCAGACTCCTACAAATACTCAGAATTTAGTTTGAGAATTGATACCAACATTTTTAAAATTGAACCTTCTTTCATTGGGTATAATTTGTTTTCATTTTCATTGTTTTTATCTAATTTTATTTAATTTTATAAAAAAATCATTGCATAATATTTTTAGGTGAGATTATGATTCGGTGAAATGAAAAATCCATATCTCTAAAAATACACAACGGAAAATTATGGAAAATTTATATTCATAATTGTTAAACTGCTCTCTTCAAAAGGGTATTTTTAGATTTTACTTTTAAGTAAAAATTAAGATAGATACAAGGTGTAGAAAAACACGTGTTTAAAATCTGCAAGGTTTTCATCTTGGTCAACTTTAAAAAATTCTAGAAATTATAATATTCATCCGTTAGATTCAAAATTATAGTCATAATAAAATAGAGTCTCTGTAGATTGTTGTAGTATATTTCATTTCTTAAAAACATAAGTTTAATAATAGATACATTGTTGTGGAAAACAATAACTCATTATCATTCCTTTCATGTTTAAGGAACGTACTGTTAAACAATTGTCAAATTGACATATCAAATCTTGATAAAAAAAAATTAAAAAATAGTCATTAGCAATATAACAAAATTATTCACAAGTTTTGTTTTTACTGTAAAGTGAAATTCTAAATAAATAAAATATTTTTGTATGCCGGAAGTTGAAGAACTTGTGAAAATACAGTTTTTTTTGTCATAAAACAAGCAAAAGTGTTACCCATCTTCATGATTTTACCCTACTTCGATGTTTCAATTTACAATGTCATGAAGGTGATCCTAAGTATCTTATTTCTTCTATTTCAATACCATGCCAATATAAGAGAAAATATAGTATATCAAGCAAGCATGCACATTTTCATTGATTGATCCATTGCACTTTTACTTACTCATGGGGTCGTCACCTTGAAACAAGGTCTACCTTTTTCTTTATTCCCTCGACAACTTGAGTGGAGTTAAAGGGGGATAATTTTAACCCTTAGCATGTTGTAGATAAATAAATCTATATGAAATGAAAGGGATGTTACTATATATTACAAGAAAGAAAGCACAGAACGCCAAGACTTTATGGGTCATTGAATCACCAATAAATACCATCAATTAAGAGTTTCACTATTATTTACTTTGAATGTTTCCTGACGAACCTTTATTTCAAGTCTACCTCATTACATCATATCCATGTGTTATAGCATGGCAAGGCAAGGACACAGGTATATTTTTCATATGAAGTAAAAGGAAAATACTCATTAAATTAGCAAATGAATGTATATTTTTCATATAAGGAATGTGGATGGATGACTTATGGTGTTCTAATATCCACCATTGGCACCTCCTTAGCATGCTCCGTGATATAGGAACTAGAAACAGGTGAAGGCTTTGAAGCATTAGGAGCGGAATAATTGTTTTTAACTGCATCACAAAAACAGGTTTGATCAAATATATGCGTTCATTGAAAACATTTATAAGGTGTTGTCATGATTTCTTAGATATTGGTAATGATCATAGTGTCATGTGAACCTCGGTCTACTCAAGTTTTGAGAATAGATGAGTAAACTAGCATGCATTGAACCCATTGCACATGTTATCTACTTGGTAAATGAGGAGTTGAGGAACTGCTTGATCTATGCATATAAGGTCCAATTAAATTCGTTGCTTGGAGATTATGTTGTTGAAATAAATTGGATGTTTGTGTAGTTGTGGTCATGTGGAATATATTGATTCATTCAATGAGTCCTATAGGTTTCCTCCAAAGGAATGGTAACCATATCTACTTAGCAATGCGACTGACAATTTGGTCCTTTATAGGAAACCAATGATTGAAACAGAGCCTTATGCAATGTTGAAAGCATGATTATATCATTGGATCAAACACTACTTGTACATGTTGGTGTAGACCTTTGATGGTGGTGATGAAAATGTCTTGGAGTTAGAAAGCAAGAAATAAACTAAGCATAGTCAACTCATATGTGAGTGTGGTGTTTCTTAGAATTGACTATTTTAACAATTGTTAAGTGAAGTATGGAAGCTCCAAGAAGAATATTGGACAAGGATATTGAAGATGTAGATGTTAAAGACACAGAAGAAGACTCCAAATATGTGATTGAATATAGAGGAAAAGATATGTATATTTATTTTTGGTCATATGTGTCATTATCTCTTGTTATATTTTGTAGTCATATGTCACATTGCTTGCAATGTAAAATTTATTTCTCAGTTTTCTTGATGAGGTGTGTTCTCATTGAAAGAAGAAAATAATTGCATGTTTTGTCTCCTCTGTTTGTTCCTTGATGAAAGGATATTTGGCAATGATGGTTCCATAATACCTTAGATTGATAGGCACATGGAGTGTAGGATTGACTTGGATACATGTTATATTTGGACTATTTCCCTAGATAACTTATGAGCATTGTGTAGGTGTTTCGATAGATGGAAATATGTCCAGAGGATGGTTAGTTGTTTAGTATTTATAGTTTGATTGATGATAGCCATGGAGTACAACAAGTTACCAATGAATCAATGTAGTACTAATTTTAATCCCAAGGTAATATTGGTTCCAGGGTTGTTTTCGAGATTACAGTCCTATAAGTAATACTTAATGGAGGAACATAGATACTATAGTTTGGATATTTTAAGTGAGTTGCTATAGTGAATTTAAATTGATTGTTTATAATGACAATGCATTGTTATCCTCAAGGAAGCCAAGTTTTTATGGAAGATTTCATTTTGAGTTGGAATGACAACATTGCAATGGGGAGTATAGTAATTTTTTCTGTATGTAATAAAGAATTTGTTTTTTTGAATTTTGGTAAAAATGATGTACGTGATAGTTCTTTTAGCCACAGTGGAGATCATTCGATGATGGAAAAACCAAGATAAAAAAAAATCTTATGTTTAATAAAAACAATGTCCATATGGAAATGTGATTCATACCAATATGCACTTATAGCAAGTTTAGGTTGGTATGTGTAGTTAAATTAAGTATTGGTCCTTAAATTTATTGAGCCTATGTTTTTTCCCAATGTTTGTACTTAGGAGAAGTATTGTAATGGTGCCTAGCCATCGATTTCAAATATTGTACTTGAGTTATAATATGTAATGGTATGTACTAATATTTATGTATGTAACATGTAAAGAGAATATCGTTATAAGACCTAGATTAGTGTGCATACCCATTTTCCGTGTAATACATTTGTTATGGATTTATTAGTACTTAGAGGAGTGGGTCATGTATCAATTATAGACTCTATGAGTGGATCATGTTGGTTATAGACTCTAGGAAGTGTGGTAGGCCTAGAAACTTGAAGTTGTTTTCTACGTCTAGGCCAAGTTCATCAAGAAGTTCAATGGGCCATGTAACTAAAGGACATCCTACTAGACAGACAATTACAACAATTAGGTATCCATTTAGCCGAATAGATGATTGTTGGTGACAACTTGATGATATATGATCAAGGTACAGAATGAAAATGCCAAGTTGGACCAAATATAGAATTACTAATTGGGGGTTGTTGAATTTTTAGTAGAGTATTTGATGCACTAAACCAATTATAAACAATGATGAATACCTAACATGATAGAGATTAAGGTGCAAGTAATTGTTAATTGTGAGCATTGGAATTGTAGACTCCTACTTGTCTTATATACTTATATATGATAATACTACTAGGTTGGGGTTAAGTTATTACTTTATTGGTTATTGTGGTAGAGTTTGTCTCTACTTGAGTAGTTTTATTTTATGTTTTAAAAAGTTGTTAGATCTAACTAGATATGAGAGATTCTCTCAAACTACTTTAGCTCCTATGTTAATGTGTGGTTAAGAACTAGTTTATATCCTATCGTAGTGTGTAGTTAAGTTATTCTTTGAACATATTGTTATTATGCTAATATAGTTTGTTTATCTTAAAGGAATCTCCATGTGTTTATATGTACACTATCACATTGTTCAATAGATCACTCAAGAGAGTTTTATTGTGTGGGAATTTCTATGCAAACTAAGAATAAATTAATAAGAAGATAAACTCAAGTTTGTTTTTAATAAAATTTCTTCTCCAAATTTTATAGGAATTCTTTTGGAAGTTATAGCTCGCTATTAATGGAAACTTTGACCATGAAACTTTTCCCTTATAATTTTTGGTCATTTAAAAAAATCCAATCTTTGAAATTTTAAAAACAAAAAGTGAATCATGATGAAACTTTATATGGTTTACAAAAAAAATTAAAAAAAAAAATTGAATTTATCACTTATTAACTCACTCTTGAGAAATATGACCACTAATTCTTAACTAACCACTCAAACTCCATATAAATATATTACTATAAATTGAATTTATCACTTATTAACTCACTCTTGAGAAATATGACCACTAATTCTTAACTAACCACTCAAACTCCATATAAATATATTACTATCACCATGTTTTAGTTGATTTGAATTTTGGTTCCAATATCTTAGAAAGTTCAAACAAAATAAACATAAAATTCTCTCCGTGCTTAACATAAATATATGTTAATATATTTTATTATAGATTTTTATAATGGCTTTTTCTTACTTAGTGGCTATCTCTTTCATTTTTTGGGGGGTGGGGGTGGCTATTATTATTTTACACTGAATATTGTGTTAAAAAGATGAACGGAAACATGAAATATGTTGACATTGTGCTATAGCGATTTACATACATTAAATTAGGGCTTTTGATATGGTTCAAGGTTATATTGAAGTAATTTTAAAAATAAAATAATAAATGTTTTGATTAATTTGAATGTAGAATTAAAATGGGTTTATATTAAAGTAATTTTAAAAATAAAATGTAAAATTAAATTGGATTTAGAAACTATAAAATGAAGATTATATTTATTTAAATTTATTTAAATTTTAGTGTTTTGGAAAATTTAAATTAATATATAAAGATTGTATATAAAATTTTGAAACGTCCAAACATATTAATATATATATAGAGAGATTGTATATAAAATTTTGAAAAGTCCAAACATTTTATTTATTATTAGAACAAAAGAAACAAATAAAACTAAAATAATAATAGAAAAAAATGTTTAGGTGAATATTTATAGGGTTAAAGTGAAGGATAAAAGATAAAAATTAAACCAAAAAATTAAAATAATAATAATAAACAAAATAAATTTTAAAAAAGAAGGGCTAATGATCAATACCATGAATAAGTACTTTCCAAGATTGGATTTGTAGCTATCTTCCCTATTAAAGTTATTAGAAAGTCTTTCAATTTCCAAAGCTTTCCAAATGATACCACATGACTAAAATGAGATGACTAGATTTGTGGGAGTATTAGACAATAGCTCATTTAGAGATGTGATTATGGGAGGTGTTAGTTATATGTTCTTTGAGACTGCTTTAAATGGCTAATAGTTTGGATCAAGAGTAGAAAATTTTATAAAATCCTTGACCAAGCATGGGATCCAATTGATCTTAGCTATTATAAAGTTTTAATATTCTTTTTGGACAAAATATAGGAAAGAAAAATGAGAGATAAGGGTGGGGAAGAGGAATGAGAGCTTTCAGATTTAGGATGACAAAATAAATGAAAGGTCTTCTTCACTTGAGAAGTTGAATAACCATTGTCCACAAGGGTCTTGGTTAGGTGGGATTTTCCTTTCTCAAGTAACTGATGAATTTGAATGGATAGAGTAACTAGAGTTTTAAGAACTAAATATTTTTGGGTAGGTAGATGGTGAGAATGGGCATGAAGGTATCAATGGGTGTGAATTTGTTTCCTATAAACTCGGTCAATGATGGTGCCATCCGGAAAATGGGTGATGAATGTTGAATTTCTTTGTATGAGATGATATAAGATAGATTGTTTATGATCTATATGAGATTTATTCATTATTACAATGATGGATGTGCCAAATATATACAGAACCTAAAGGCACATATGGTGACCATCCATGAAAGGATGTGTCTTTAATAATTATAATAACTATTTGTTATTATTATTATTAATAATATTATCAATAATTAATAATTATATTATTAATTATTAATCTGGGAGAATGTTTTCCCGATGTTGTACAAACATAAACACTCCCTCTCAATGAGGGAGACATTCTGTACCTCAAGCACCTCGAGTCCATAAGACTGCACCTGGGTCATTCTCCTCAGTCAAATCAGCATGACCACTCTTGATAATGTCTTCTTGATGCTTCTAACTTCAACACTCCTTCTCAGCTAGGGATACATTCTGCATCACGCCAATATTCTTGATTTTGAACTCTAAGACAAACTCCCTTTTACACTTGTCAATGAGCTTTTATTGATGTAATCATCTCCAACATGCACACATTTTATGTATACTTCTCCCTCATAGCACCCATTTGATGTATGCTTCTCCCACATAGCACATTGGGTCTCCAACGGTCCTTGTCAAGTCATGTGATCAAGGATAGAGACCACACCTGGGTTATTCATCTTAGCCAAGTCATCATGGCCATCTGAGAAGAATGCCTGATGCTAATACATGGAGAACATCAACACACTCGATCATTCACCACTAGCCAAATCAACATGGCTAATCCTGTGAGTGAATATATCTTCCTCCTCATCCAATTCAGCATGGCCCCTTTGGGAGGATGTCTACCTGATGCTAATAGTTGGAGAACACCAACGCCCTGGGCCATTCACCACTAGCCAAATCAACATGGCTAATCCTGTGAGTTAATGTATCATTCTCCTCAGTCAAATTAGCATGACCCCTCTGGGATAATGTCTGCCCGATGTAGCCACCTGGAGAAACATCATCACCTCGAGTCTTTTCCACTCCTTTTCGAATCAACATGACTAAGCAGAAAGATACGCCTGGTCCATTCACCACTAGACAAATCAGCATGACCCCTTTGGGAGAATGTCTTCCCGGTGCTACTCATATGTGGATGTGTACTAGAGCTTCACAACTCCCTTCTGCATCATGTCTCAGATGAAGTCCTGCAAGAAACATTTGAAGCCACACTGCTTGCTTCATGGCTTACAATACTGGTTGATATATAATTTACCTCCACTATACTGAGTGCCACTGATGTCTGTTCCCTGCTCAACCATGAGATCACATTGATACCATACTGAAACAACATATGGAAGTACTCTTATGATCCACTGCACTCCCTACACAGTCAAAGTCTATATGCTCCCTCTAAATCTTGACTCCCTCTAAGTCTATATAGTCTTCGGAGTCATATTCTCCCTTTGCATGTGTTGACCTCCTCTTCTTCTTCATTACATGGATGTGCACAATTCTATGTCTGGATAGTCTACTTCATTTTTCTTCCTGTGACCGTCATTATGGCTCCCTCTCAGAGCTATTACTTGTGACCTTCCTGGAACAAGAAACAAGAACAACCAAAAGCATCAGATTCACTGAGCAATCCAAGGAGACAACTCACATTCTATCGATGCAATGAAAACCATGTCTTTACAAAACTATATACAGTGACCCTGCAAATGATATGTCTTCTACTATGACCAACACACATCCATCATATGCTCGATGTCATATTGCTAACCATGTTGATTTTCTAGTGTTAAATTAGACAAGAACAATTTTCTACAAGTGGTAATTACTTCCAATGATAAACAATATTACTTTAGTAAACTCTAGAACATCACTAAGCAATCACATTCGGAAAATTTCAACTACTTAGAAACTTCAGTCTCTTCCTTAGATCACTTCCCACTTGTGAGAGAGAAAAAATATGTGTCTATTGTTGTGTCTTTAAATTTATCCAAAGAGACACCTCTCTTTGAAAATTAATTTTAAAATTAAATTAAATTTTATTTCTTATAAATAGTTGGAGAATACCTCTAACTACCCAAAAATTAATTTTTTTATAATCCATCCACATAGTATTTGACTTTGTTAAATTGTTGATGGTAACTCTTTTTTTCACAACATATTTTTAAAATAAAAACATGAAAATTGTAGATTTAAATATAATGTCTTATAGTTTTTTTATATTATAAGTCTTGAATATATTATATTCTATATTTATGAATACATAATACTAAATGATATTTATAATATTTGAGAAAGGAAATAGTATACTCTTACTTTAATATTTTGAAATTACATTTAAAACGGGTTTAAAAGAATAATGAAATGAATATCTGGTCAATAATTAAGAAAATAATATTTAATCATAATTAAAAAAATATTTAATCATAGTTTCTAGTTTTATAAAAAAAATTAATATTAATATATTTATCAATTAAATTGATTTCCCAAATTAATAATTGATTTTCCAAATTAATAATAGTTTTGGTCATGTGTACATTAACTTTTTTTCAAAATTAATAATAGTTTTGGTAATGTGTACACCATTTTTTTTTTTTTAATTCATAAAAAAAAATATGAATAACTTTTTTTTTTTTGTTTAAAACTTAAGAACCCTTATAAGTTATATCCTCATATATTGTAATTTTATAATACAAAAGAGTTTTCTTACCCATAAAACAAGATATATTTTAATTTGTTTTTAAAGCGCGGTGGAATTCTTATTAGTCCTTGCCCTTGGGGCTAGGGAGTATTAGTAATCGATTTTTCAATCATGTATGATTATGGCACGCAAACAACCACTTAACCCAAAGTTTTACGTGTCTTATACAATTTTCCATTTCATTTTTAAATGTTTTTTCACTAAGTTTTAAGTTTGAGGCCTTATTTGGCCTCATATCGAGGTAAGCCAGCTTTAAACTTAGGGAACGAGAGGGTACACTAGATATACATGAATTAGTGTGAATTAATGTTAAGTTTCACCCTAGCATTAATTCAAAACATTAAATGGTTAAGTTTCATAACTCATAGCTCATGATGGGTGGTGGCCTTGGTGCCCCTGGTGAGTTATCGACCTCCCTCCACCTTGGTGCCCTTGGTGAGTTATCAACTATCACACTCCACCTGCACTTCCACTTGGTCACTTGTATGTTGCTTGCAAGCACTATAACCATGTTTAATACCATAACCATCATCTTTACTATGGATGTTGTTCCGATGTTGTTTTGTTCATGTTTCCTTGAAGTCTGTTTGTCTTCTTCCTCATCCCATATGCAGGTTGTATTCTCTGCAACGGTAGGTTTGAAGGTGGAGTTCCACAGAGGTTAGACCCTTTGCACCCTTTACAACACATGCTTCTCTGGAATCCATGTTCATGCTCCTCATGAAGTGCCTATCTCTCCCAATGGTTATGCTACTAAAGTGTATGGCTCTCCCACTCGTTCAACTATTAAAGTGCTTGTAACTGTCTCTAAACCTACAATATCCATTTTTATTGTTTTAATCAGGAAATCAAGTATACTTTATTTTGTTCTAAACCTACAAAATCCATTTTTGTTCTGAACATGCAAAATCCATTTTTGTTGATTTAATCACAAGTATTTATTTAATTGGAATTGTCTCTTAACCTTGGAATTGTTTATGAACTTGCAAAATCCACTTTTGTTTTAATAAGTAGTATTGTATGAAAGGAATTATACTAGACTTTCCTCCTCTTGTCTTTGTGTTCATTTGAATATCTTTCATTTTTCATTTTTCATAATCCTAAATGTTGGTTTGTTTTTAGTTTTGATGAAATAATAAAGCTATTAAACACTCATCAAGTTCATATTATGCTAAACAGAAAGCTATCAATCACTCATCAAGTTAATATTATGCTAAAGAGAAAGTGTGGAAGCTCAGGGATTATATGGGATCTTCCAAACAACTGACTCCCTAAGGTTGTTGCAGCAATGAAATAACTTCATTATCATAATTAAGTTGATCTATTTACGTTTCCAAATAATGAATTCTCTATCTTAATTTTTTGACATTTAGTTTTCTTACATTTAAAGGAACCTCATATATTAAAATTGACTTAACATTGATCTGCCAAAGGTTACGCCTTAACTTACTTACTTGTGAATGCAGATAGAGCGACCTCTGCCTTTCTTTTGCATCTCGGCCGATCAAAGAAAGTAGGTAGTTAACATTTCCAGAGCTACCACCCTGACCTACACTGGCTATCCATGTGCTCTTTCCTTCAACTCATTGATCTAGAGATTCTACAATGCTAGCGGGAAATAGGTGCATCCAATAGTGTTTTCGTTTACTCTCATATCATGAAGAAACTCATTCCACTTTCCGACCATTCGTTATATATGTAATAACACTAGATTTGTGAGTCAAAGGTGAGTTTCAAGCTAGATCTAGTTGATCCTTCCATTTCATTCTTTTCTAGTTCACTGGCTGGTTCTCGGTAGGTGTGATGCTCATCCAGACATGATCACTTGGGCAATTTCTTAATAATCGTCGATATTTTGGCACGCTCATGACCTAAAGATCGAACTGATTAAAGGGCATCCTTTCAAATCCTTGCACAGACCATGTCTCCAATGACTAATTGCACGTAAGCATTGAAATGCCTCTTATATCATTTAATCTCCTGCCCCGCAGGTACTCCCTTTGCTGATGGTGGGAAAAAAAAATCTAAACCGTATGGTTCTACTGGAAGAAGCTCCCCCCGATATACGAAAGATAAGTACAACTGAATAGCTTCTTGTTCGTTCACCCTCTGAATTGGGACTAAACTGGAAACTTGAACTGCATGGCTACTGCTGGCTAAGAGCGTTCTTGAGCTCTCAGGCAGTGTGGTTTATAATCCTTGTGCTAGTTGTTCTTCATTCTATTGAAGCTTGGTAAATTGATGATCAGATGGATCGGGTCGACAACCCAGCAAAAACATGGATTCTCCCTCAGTATAACCTCAGTTCATTCTCCATATTGGCCTAGAGTCCTCTAGAAAATAAGCCCCTACGATCGAAGATGAAAGCCAAGGAGGGCAGGAAAACCCATTCTCTATATTATCAAGATGGCCGCCTCTTAGGACACTGGAAGACAACCATGAAACCAACAGCTTGGTGACATTCCGGTCATATGTTGCCATGCAATTAAAGAGGCAAGCCTGGTCTACTAGGAGCATGATATTCATGTACTTCCCATGAAAAATCGTGGTATGACAGATGGAGGAAAGACTGGGAACCGTCATATGGACACGCGTCTCACCATTCCATGGTGTCATAGTTACATCCTACGCTTACCCAAAATTTCACTTGAGAAGGCTCTCGTCAATCTTGGTTTGTTTCCTTCTAATTGTATTCTAGTAGTTTACAATTGCCTTTTCTTTTAATGAATTTTCATTCGTCCCTACCCAAGTCTAAGAGCATACCTTGGTTGTAAGAAACGTTGGTTCCATGTTAATAGATGACAGGAAAACATCCAATGTAACATCGTAGCTACTAATGAACTTGCTAACTTCATTATCAACCATAGAATTCACATTTTCACAGGATCCTGATAAATTACCAGCATAGAATTCGTGGGCGTAGCGACTATAGTTGGAAATATTGGACATGCTTTTGTAAGTCTTATCATAAATGAGTCTGTGTGACCACAGGTACTCGAATCTGGCATTGTCCTTTTCGAAGTTCATCAACAGATTACCAATATGTAAATGATTTAAGTTTTCAGCAACTTGATATTTAATTTATTCATGTACATCAATTCCTTTGAGATTGAAGATCTTTTGTTTACCACTGATCCAGATTATTTTCGGCATGAAATGAGAGCGGAGATATAACAAATAAATGCACAGAGATATCGCAGATATTCAATAATATAACAGAAATGTATATAAATGCAACCATAAACACAAATATACAGTAATACACGATTTCTATTAATGAAAGAAATGTACAGACTGTAAAAATACAGAGTGAAAGACTCGCTAGAATGGTGGCAGCTTATCTCTGAGAAGAGATGTGACGGCTACTCGCATTCAAAAGAAGATGATTACAATGAGGCTCTGAAGGCATTTTTACAATAAACAGGAATGCCAAAAACCCTATACATCCAAAAACC
>JASDQU010261744.1:0-15593 GCA_032191745.1 Picea mariana
GGGTTTCCACGTAAAACACTGGTGTACTGTGTATGTGTATGATTGTTCATTTGTTCATTGCTTATTTACTCTGCAGTTATTGGATAATAATGCTTCATTGATATAACACTTGGATTATATGGTTAAATTGCTCTATTACTGATTCACCCCCCCTCTCAGTAATCCAACAAAGGATGACGATCCATCGGACAAATTTTCCATCAATTTGCTGGCGGCTGAACAAGTAGTGCATTGGGTTGGAATCTGCGACGACTTTGGTAGTTTGAAGAAAGATATAACGATGCAATTTTTGGACTGCGAGGACAAATGCAAGAGCCAATTTCTCTTTGTGGTTGTATTTCAAGGATGTCCCTGAAAGATTTTTACTAATGTAGTAAATGACATGATCACGATCATCGTCCCCTAGTTGGACGAGAACTCTTGCTACTGAGACGGTTGAGGCTGAGATATAGAGGATGTAGTCGCGGTTATAGTCGGGTGGACTCATCAACGGGGCATTGGAGAGGGCCGTTTTGAGATCATCAAAAGTATTTTGGGCATGTTCATCCCAATGGAATGGGATATCATGACATAAAAGGCGAAGGAAACCGTGTGCTCGAGTGGCGTAATCGAGGACAAAGCGGCATAAAAAGTTAGCTTTGCCTTGTAGGCTCTGCAGCTAGCGTAAATTCCATGGTGGAGGAATTTTCATGATGGCTTGGACCTTGAGAGGGTCAACTATAATGCCACGTTGGGAAACGATAAACCCAAGGAGGCAGCCAACAGTGACGCAGAACACGCACTTGAGGGGATTCAAGCGGATGTTGTACCGACGACACCGTTGGAAGATGATTCATAAATCACTAAGATGCTGAGTGCGTTTTTTGGAGCGAGCGGTGAGATCGTCCAAGTAGGCGAGAATGATTTGAGCGAGATCATGAAAAATGTATGTCATGGCACGTTGGAAAGTGGCTCCTGCATTCTTGAGGCCAAAAGGCATGAAACGATATGAAAAAGTGCCCCAGGGGGTAGTGAATGCGGTTTTGTACTGATCGGCTGGGTGGATTTGAATTTGGTTGTAGCTAGAGAAACCATCCATGAAAGATAGGGCCTCATGATCGGCGCAATCATCGATAAAGGGCGTTGGAAATTTGTCCTTGGGACAGGCGTGATTGAGATCACAAAAGGCTGTATAGACACAGATAGTGCCCTGTTTTTTGTTGACAGGGACGGGGTTTGAGACCCATGACGTATATGCAATGGGGTATATGAGCCCTGTAGCCTGTAATTTTTCAATTTCGACCTTGATGGCCACTGCTTTGGATGGGTGGAGTGGGCGTTGTTTTTTACAGACAGGTGTGATATCGGGCCAAGTGTCGATACAATGTTTGACAATAGAGGGATCAAGGCCAGGCATCTCTATGTATGACTAGGCAAAGATGTCCTGGTATTACTGGAAGAGAGCTTTGTAGGCGGTGATTTCTCCAGGAGAGCATGCGGTGCCAATGGTGATTTCCTCTATGACTCCGGATTTGATGGTGGGGGAAATATTGGCCATATTGTCTTCTTTGAAAGCGTCGGTGGCAGGGATAGGGTTTTTGAACCAATCTATATGTCCTGATGGGAGAAAATATTTGGTTTCGATTGCGTAGATGGGGTTTTGTTCAGGAGGCGTGAAGGCTTCCTGTGAAAGAAAAAGCGCTCTGTGGTGGAGCACGTCCCATGGGCAATCGGGTTTAGTTAACAACTCAAGGATGTCTTCGTCGTAGTGAAACTGTCGAAAATATAGGGGATCGAGAGGAGTAACTTTGGTGACTGTCACCATGGGGTTTTTGTCTGGTGGTGATGATGTAGAGGGGGTATCACAAGGAGGTTGCAATGGTTCGATCGACATAAACCAAATATCGAGATATGGTGGGTTGAAAATGGTAGTCGGGCGTAGAATTTCCGTGGGGAAATGAGTTGGAGAATTGGGGGGATTTGGGGGTAAATCCTCATATAAATCATCTAGGAACCATGGGGGAGTAGGGAGTGCCTCATGTTTCGGCAAGAAGATATGAACCACATCAAGTGATGGGGTAGGGGTACACACTGTTCCTGCTGGAGGGGGGGTGTAGGATTTTGAATTAGGGCGAGTTGGCGACACCTATATTCAATGATCATAGGACATTGATATGTGAAATGATCAAGTGATTCACATAGAGAGCATGGACATCTCATACGTTCATTGACTGAGGTCATGACATAATGGATGTTTGTGACATGTGTTGGGGTGGGTTCTTGCTGAAAGCTTTGGCGTACGACTGTTAGCGTTTGCCGAAATTGAGGTAACACTGGACAATGGTGTGTGTAATGGCCATATTCTAAACAGATGGCACATGCAAATTTGGTTCGCAATCCTTTGCTATTTATGTTAGGGGAGATAGCGGCAGTAATGGATGAAGTGACGAGTAGTGGTGGTGCTCGAGGGAGTTGAATTAGATTGCCTAGCTTGGGTAGAGATGGGCATTTGTTGGTGGGGTGTCCATTTTTCTCGCATAGCGCGCATGGAGGTTGGACATGTGGGGGAAGTGGAGCAGTGGGCTCTTTCTTTTTCTGTTTGCCCCCAGTTGTAGCAGGGGTGCTAGTGAGTGGGGGTGTGGCTGGGATGGTGGGGGTAAGTATGGGAATCTGAATCGGGATTCCTTCTATTTGGGGAGGGAGGGATGGTTGAGGGACCATCTCAAGCGGATGTAGATACCATACTGGGATTGCCAACACCATGTTAGGAAGGGTGACCGTTGCGGCTACCTAGAAATCTTGTACACCCGGTGGGGGGTAAAATAAAGGGATCTGGGTAATGTTTTGGGGGACTGTTTTCCAAACCAGGATATGGCCTTGGGGGAGGGAAAGATCAGGGATGGGTAGAGCTGATCAAGTTCCAGGAGATTCCTGAGGGAGGTATTCTGCAACTAGTGGGACGTTAGGGATGAAAGAGGCCTCAGTGGGAGGGTGAGTATCTGAAGTTTTCGTTCCTTTGGTGGAGACGAAACATACTTGTGCTGAGGGATGGATGAGCGGTGGTGCGCTGTGGTATGTCCCTAGCAAGGATGGGTCCTTAAAAATGTTGGGGCCCATCTCGATGAGTGGATAGGCATCCAGATTAGTGTGGACAAAAGGGAGGATGTTGTCGATGTTGGATGAAGGGTTAGGTTCATAATGTGATACTTGATTGATGGTAGTGATCTTTCCGTTATGGGGAAACATCATGGTTTGAAACACAAAAGAGGTGATTGCCTTCATAGCATACATGTAGCTACGACCAAACAAAATATTGTAATCGAGTGGGGCATCGATAACCTCAATATCAATAAGAATGGTTTTTCCCCTGAGTTCGACGGGGACGTTTTGGAAGAGCCCCTCGGGAGACGAGGGTCATCTGTCGTAATCCCTCAGAGTAATGGAAGAGGGTATTAGCTCTGGAGAGCCAATTTTCTGCCATATGGTTTTGGACATGATGTAAGTGGATGCACCTTCGTTGATAATGCAACAGTGGACTGTGATATTCTAGATTTCAGCTGGTATTTGAAAAGCGATAAGAGCTGGGAGACGGGGTTCTCCACTGTTGAGATCAAACGTGATGAGTCGAGTATCGGCAGGGTCGACTGCCCCCAGGGCAGAAAGTAATGATTTCCATTGAGTAGGACAGGTTTGAAGAACTTCTAAAACTGAAATGGCAGCGGGGGATTGTGCCAAGTCATCGACCAGACTATAATTGTGGGTTGCCTTAGCTTGAGGGTTGTGGACATTCCTGTGCAACGGGATGCGAGGGATGAGAAGAGGTGTTTCAGTATTAGGGCGCGGAATCATCAAAGGTGGGCCAGTCGTGACTAGGGTGGCCTCCGAAGTAGTGGGAGTAGCGTTAGAGGGTGTGCTGTATTGACGATCATGCGTTTGTAGAAGGATTTATTCCTCACTAGTGGGGAGGATAGTTCGATCTACAGAAGTGCCCAGGTTGTGATATGGTCCTGCCTATGGTGGGGTAGGTTGCATCTCTGTTGGGTGTTCATCACCCCTTGATGTGGTATGGGGTTTTGCAACATGGCTGGGGGTAGGTGCTACACATAGTGTTGTGGGGCCTGCTGGGGGCTAGACGGTACTGGGGGACGTGGTCCATTTCCAGATTCTTTCATCCGTTTAAAGTCAGCTATTTGGGGGAAATGATGAGTATAATGGCCATACTCACCGCAAAGGGAACAAGGGAAGTTTGTCGAAATATTGTTGTTGTTCTTCCCTTGGCGTTTGTTTTTATTTCCCCCTTGGGGGTTCTTGTTCCCCTAGTTTTGGTTTCCCTCTGTAGGTTGGTTCTGCTGGGGTTGGTTTTGGTTTCCTCCTAGTCCAGGGTTGTTATGGTTTCGATTTTTTCCTTTCTTTATGGCATTGTTCGACGGATGGGATGGATTAGCCGTATTCAGCTGTTCAAAATTTTTATATTGCTGAACGGGAGAGGGTTGAACAAAATTAACCCCAGCATGTGGTTGTCCTTGTGCTGAAAGAATAGGCTGGGGGGGACTGGGGAATGGAAAGTATGGATTATGTTGTGGTAATGATCCGTAGGATGCGTAGGAAGGTGTGGTGCTTTCACTAGTGATTAGGGTGTAAGCAGGGGTGGAGGGGGTACCGGAACTAGGTTGAGCTACGGGGCAGAATGTGGGTGCTGGCGGTGGTCCGCTGGTGGGTGGAGGAAAGGTCAAGGGGTATGGTTGGGGATAAGGGGGAGGATTATAATACGGGGGTCCGCCATATGCTGGTGGATATTGAGGTGTGCCAAACATTGGTGGTTGTTGGGGATGTGAATTGTGGTGTGTAGTGGTACCAATCAATCCATCTGCTGAGTGAGACATCCCAGGTTTGTCCTGGCCGAATGGCACGGGTCTCGGGGTGTCAGGTAGGACCGTATACAAGTACCTTGACTGTGAGTAAATGAGTTCAAACTGTTGGACCTTGCTAATGGTTTCTTCTTCAGACTGGGGGAAGGTGGCGGCTACGTCTTTGTCAAGGAGGGAAACACGTGATTTGAGGAACCAATTGAGACATTGTTGTGGAGTAGCTTCAACTTTGTAGAGACTACGTCACCGATGCCATTCGTGAATGTGGTCAGCGATGTGCATGGCGAAGGTTTGTTTAAATTCCAAGAGTAGTTCGAGGCCATTGTCATGACGAATTGGTAATTGAAAGAAAGTCAAGAAAGCTTTCGCCAGGGACTCAAAGGTCACATGGGATCCATATTTTTCTTCTACATACCACTTAGCTGATGGGGCAGTGAGTGTACATTGAAATAACCTTAATTGGACGAAATCATCCGTGATGCTGTTTGAAGAGCACCATAAGTGAAAAGTTATGATATGGTTGGCGGGATCATCTCCCAGTTTTCCTTCAAACTTGGGGATGTCTGAAGGCAGTTTGGTAGGCATTGCAGGCCATGTGGGGTTGTGCAATATAGGATCATTGGTGAGTTTAGTTAGATCTGGTATGTTGAGGGAAGCCAAGTATGGCATTTGAGGTGATGGTGAAGGATTAGTTCCGGCCATGGTGTGAGTGTTTTGCGTACCTGACCCTTGAAGGGGACTAGGTGGGTTTGTACTTCCCCCTTGAGAAGAAGTTGGCCCCCTACTTTCGTGTAAAGGAGAGTGTGGGGATGTTTGACCTTGGGAAGTGGACCCAAGCAGAGTGGAACCAAGCAAAGTTGATCCCAATACAGTAGCACTCACAGGGGTGTGGGGAAGTATGGCCGATGAGTTGACAAGACTAGGAACTCCCCCTAGAATGGGAGGGAGATTTAGCAAGCGTTTGGAAAGACGGGGATTCTGTGGGTCCCCTATGATGTCCGAATGGAAAGGTGAATGTGTGCAAATGGTGATGAGAGCAATTAATGAACAAGAGACTTTGTATAACTTGGACCTTCACAATATATCTCACAATCGTATGTAATCACAGGAACAACATACATAAATCAAAAGAAGCATATATGTGTTTAGGTGGATTTTGTCCACGTAGGAGAAGAAAGAAAACAAATGCTCGTGTCCTAAAAGATGTAACGTCCTTCCTCTCAATCAACACTGAACCTTTCGATTAGCACTCAACAGTGGGGTTTGAAGCCACTGGAAGAGGAACTAGTGAAGGATGAAGTAATCAGTTATAATGAGGGGTAGAGGGTGCATATCCCGAAAGAGATGGCGATATTTCCCAATAGCCGCACAAAATCCGATCAAGGTGCAATTGCAGCCCACAATTGCCACCTGGATAGATGTCCTAAAATTTGGTTACTAGGTACCTCAGTCAAAGTACGACATTTAGATTTTCGGCCTAATAAATGGGTCACGGGATGGATCCCGTCCAAGAGGTGGGTTCCTCAAGGGGGGATGCACAAAATAACCGGACCTTGGCCTTCAACCCTTCATGGGTATCTCCCTGCCTTATGGTGTTAGGAACACTTGAATTGGAGGATTTAAAGTTCCCTATTGGACAACCTCTATTATTTGAAGATGTGAGAACCAGATAACGGGGAGTTTTTTGGATGCCTATCCTCGAAATCCTACCTAAGCTAAAAAATTTCTTTTGGCACCTCCTGTGGAGGAAAACTTAGTGAGTTTTTAGAAATTTTTTAGATGTGGTTGTTTGAGAGATTGGGGGTGTAAGCCAATCTCGTTGAATTTAAGTGGGAGTGGATAGTTTCGTTAGAAAAAGAGTGGGGTGTTTTGGAATCCCTTTGGAGGAAACTTACTTTAACCTCCATGTTTCGAGATGAAAACTATGTGAGTGAGTAGTGACTTTTGTGTGTGAACAAGTGAAAGTGTGCCAATATTTTTAATAAATTAGGTATCACCTTGCTGCATGTGGACTTCGCTTGGTCCTTACAAGTCTTGATTACCTAATTAACTAAATGCCATTGGTACAACCTTGTGGAATTTTAAAGTCCCTAGGAAACTAGCATGTGGACATGTGGGTCCTTACTATTCCTTTAACTCCCTAATGTGATTTAATCTAAGAAAGCTTTGAAACTATCCTAGATTGTGCATATGTGGGCATGTATGGGCTCGTTACAAAACCTTTAAACTTCCCTAGTGATTTAATCTAAGAAAGTAAACTTCAATCACTATCTTATCTTTGTAGCATGTGGGCATGTATGGGCCCGTTAAAATTTTAAGATGTGTTTGAAAAATAAACTAAGAGGAGTCCCGAGGGGGTTGTTGTCCTCTTCTAAAGATTTTGTCTTTTTAAGGGAGATGAAATTTTTCCTCAATCTCTTTCTGATTCTCAAGATCGCTTTGAGGCGCGAGAGAAGAGCATACTCAACGATTTGATATCAAATTTCTGGTCCCAATGCAATTTTTATATGTGATGTAGAATGATTCCAACTTAAACTTTAATCAAAGCAAGCCATCCATGTGGCAATATGAAAGCAAAAGAGGAAGAATAATGATTTTAACCCCCTAAGTGCCTATGTTTTGACTAATCCATTTATATGAAGAGGGAATATAAGTGTGGTGTAGATTGCAATGTGCATGGAATCAATTTTAAGGAGGCTATGGGCCTTCCACAAATCATAAAAAGCTTACAATGTGTGTTTTTCTGCACAGGTGCGCAGACCTCAGAATGGACAGAGGCACTCTGAGCGCCAATGCGTGAAATGAAAGCGACTTATGGGCACAGGTGCGCATAAGGCGTTGAGAAAGACAATGGTTTTGGCGCACGTGCGCTTAAGACGTACTTGTGGGTTAAAAAACCTACGCACGTCTGACACATAGTCGTGAAGAAAATTCCGAATGAAATTCTCTCAACTCAGCTTTGAATCTAACTTTTTGCAGATCGAATTGGGCCAGTTATGGTACCTGTAGGTTAAATAAACAGAAAGCAGAGCTAAAATAACCCAAATGGGGTAGGAAATTGATACCTTTCCCCAGTGGAGTCGCCAATCTGTTGCACCTCTTTTGTCACCTAAATGAACAAAATAAGGGTGATTACAAGCCCAGTTGGGTCAACTTGGAAAGACAATAGTAGAGGAAAGAGTTAGAAGTGTAAAGCATAAAAGATAAGCAAAGAATTAAACTAAGAAGGATAAAAGAATTTAAACTATAGTGCATAAGGACATTAGAACAAGAAACAAAGAAGACTCATGCCACCAATGGAAAGAATTATATTAGTGGAAAGAAAATACCAAAGAGAAAGGGAGACTTTGGGTCCCCTCTTCCTCCAAGGGAGGGCTCTTGGACCCCCAAATATTGAGATCTTCTTACAAGTGAGGAACTAAAATGAAATGGTGAAGAAAATCCAAAGCGCATCCAATCTAGAGGTGATATGAATGGCTAACTAAAATGGTGCTAGCATGCTCTTGATGAGGAAAGAGGATCCTCCAAGAGAATATCAACAGCATAACAATACAAATGAATTCCTTGAAAATATAGTGCACCCATGGCTTCCTTTTATAGCATAACTTTGAGGCATTATTCAACCAACTTTTAGTGTGAATAAGGGGCCATTTAGGGCACCCTTAGGTCTTTGACCAGCCACCCAGCCGGATTCAGCCGAGATTTGGATGTCAAATCGACTTGGAAGTTGAACCAGAAGTGGATGGGAGGTCGACCAATATCATAAATGTGTCGTTTTGAGGGATGCACAATTTTTTGCGTCCATAGTCGCGCATCGTGCACATGTGTGCTTTTTTTGCTTTTTGAATGGCGCATGTGCGCGCGCTACCTGTGTAGTCTTAGCGCATGCTGATTTTATTGCTCATTGTATAGTTTTGGGCCTTTTGGAAATGTATTTTTGGTCCATGGGTGAACTAATAGTTGTTTGGAGATGCCGGATTCTTGTAACCATTTGCGGATGAAATTTCAGTGATAACATTCCCTATGAACCAAGTAAGCAACTAATAACCCTCAAGGACTTCTACTCTAGCATGGGCATGACTGTGAACACTGACAAAACAAAGCTTATGATAATTAAATCCAAAAGGATCACCTACGATAATTTTGTTTATGACAACAATAGCTTGGAGGAAGTGCCTTCATACAAGTATCTTGGAATCGATATCGATATCCACCACAAACTCAATTGGAACTATAGCATTGAAAAAAGGATAAATGGAGGGTGGAAAGCTTATTATGGGCTCAAAAACAATTGTAAATCAACAGACCTTTGGTTTTGGGATTAAAAAAAACTCATCTTTCACACTCTCATCACTCCAGTTATCTTATATGGATGTGAAGTTTGGGGTTGCAGTATATCTAGAGAATCCCAGAGAAAGATAGAACAATTCTAAAAGAATTTTATAACTTATAATCTCAAAATTAAGGGAAATACACCCTATCCTATCCTCCTCATAGAAGCAATCCTTTCCCCCATTTAGAGCATTGCTCTGATTAGGTACCTAATGTACAAGAACAAGATAAACAACATGGATGACAAGAGGCTCCCCAAAATTGCTTCAAACTCTAGCCAAAACCACCAACGAATAAAGCAGAGATGGCATAAAAGATGCCAAATCTTGGCATAATCATTGGGGAATACAAGAAGAAACCATCATGCAGAATATCGATAATATTATAAATATTATCACTTCTAAATTTAAGGAGAATATGTGGTGTGATAAAGAATTAATAGAAGGAACTTAAGATACGATACGATAAGGAGGTGGTCAACCCTAATTTAGAAGATCAAAATTACCTCGTTGTTTTGAAAAGTGCAAAGAAGAAAATCCATATTGCTAAAATAATAACAAACTCTCACGAGCTACATAGTGAAATTGGGCATTGGACAACTCCCAAAACACCATTGGATGAGAGAATATGTCACCTTTGTGACACTAAGAGGGCAAAAGATGAAAAACACTTCCTATTGGATTGCCTTGCTTATACCCATATTAGATTCCAATTTAAAAATATTTTCCACATTACTGACCTTCCTAACCTCCTAATTCATCAAGACTATGGTGACCTTGGAGCACTTATCTCAATGTTTTTTGAGCATAGAAATACAATTTTAAAGAAATTGAAGTAATCTCTTACCTTCTTAAGGTTCTATAGACCAATTGGTCTCAGTGGACATTAATCATCATCATCATATATATATATATATATATATATATATATATATATATATATATATATAAATGAGTACGATTTGTATTAAAAGAAGTTGCAGTCGAACTAGTCAAAGATAATAAAAATTTGAGAGCTTTTCCAAGTCTAAAATAAAGTTCTTGCCAACAGATTCTAGGCTATAAAGCTTTGTGGCCTTGCTTACAAAACTAATCAAGGGATAACTACTAGAGTATACTCTATAAAAAAATGCCTAGGTATAAAGCAAAATTACATAACATAGACAACTATAAACTTAGTAAAACACATGCTTTCTCATAGCATCATCTTGGGCCTGGTTGGAAGGAGGAGAGACATGCTTGTCCAAGTCTATTACCTCCATCATTTGATGCATTGTTTCTTCTTCCTTGTATTCCACAAGAATCAAATCCATTGAAGAGTTCGTATTAGATGTTGTATATGTAGAGCCTTTGCTCAGATTGATGACCATCGTTTAAAGCTTGACACATTCTTCCTCTAGTACCTAAATTTGTTTCTTTTGTTGTACCAGATTGTCCATTATAACTGTATTCTAAGAAACATGTTGATGTTCCAAATCATGAACTTTATAAGTGACGAAGAAAATGGAAGTCTTGTTCCCATTTTTGATGTCCTCATGGCGTCGAAGAACCTTGCATATTTCCTAGATGTTTCTTTGACAAGTGGGTTGATGATTGAGACCATCCATGTTTCTAGGATCCATGAACTGATGGCTCAAATCCCAATTTGAACTTAGCATATAAACTTCCAACCACACCAGACCACTATTATAGAGGAGAGTGGTATTGTTCCTATTGGAAAGTAAGGAATCCATGGTTGACAGGGAAAACCCACTCTTAAAATAACATTTCTAGATACTATAACAAGCACTAGAATTCATTTGAACTAGAGGGAAAGAAAAATTCCCAAGCATTAAATAAGTTACATCAAACCAAGTAAGACCACATAACCGAAACATTTGGGTTACACTGAAAGCCCTGAATTCCGCAATAATTGCAACCAAAGTCAAGCTAGAGTGGGAGCTTTCCTCAAAATACAGAGAACCCATAAATTAAATCCTCTAGGCCATGAAGGAGTAGGCCCATGATCCCAAAACCAAACCCAAATTCAAAGTTCAATCACAACCATACTCCATAAACACTAATGATGGCATACTTGATTTCATCGAGGTGATCTTGCACTCCAAGGAAATTCACTATGATCCTGCCAAATAGATCCATTACCTTGTCATGATGCTTTGCCCAATATCCTAATTACATTAGTGAAATAAGTCTCCATGGCTTCAAAGCCACTAAATGCTCATTAACTTAGACACGTGTGGAGGCAAGACTCAATTGAATGCTCGTCCATTCTCCCTTTTGATACCGTAACTCTTGATTGGATGTGTCTTCATTGTAGTTTTGGTTGACATGTAATAAATTTTGAAGAGATTAATCCTAGGGGATGGCATGACATTCTACCACCCCATTTTTCTTTAACATACCTTCTGTCAACCTAGAGGTGCCATTGGCCTTTGAATTTGCTTCCTTGTTGAGGTTCCTTAGGATGTGAAAATATTGGATTTCCTTGAATTTGTACAATTCTTTCTTTATTCTTGCAATGATTCAAGCAAACATGTTATAGATTGGAGGTCTGTTACTATTCATGAATTGGATGATGATAGAGGAATCCTTGAAGCCATTCAAAACTCTCACATTTAGAGATATTACAGCCTTGATTCTTTGAAGGAGGGCATAAGCCTCCTCTTGGTTATTTGTTGTCGTGCCTAAACCCCATTCAAAACTCAATTTTCGAATTCCTATGAGATAAAAAATTATCCTCATGCATTTGCCAACCCTAAATCTCTCTCCATGTTAAACTGAATATTTAAACTCAATTTATATGGAGTTGGGATTTATATCTCTAAAAATATCAATAAAAATAAATAAAAAAGATGAATTATTTCTTGAAATTATGAAATAGTATTATACTTCTTTTAAATATTATTATTAACATATATTTATCTTAATTTGAAATCTATTAAACACTAAGAGGAATAAAAAAGATGAATGTAAATTTCTTGTTTCTTTATCTATTATTAAGAAAGTTTTATGGTAATTTATGTTTTTTAAAGTTGATTTAGTTTTTTTTAAGTTAAAAGTTGAATGTCAAAATTTTCTATCTTCTATAAGACATTACATCAAAGTGACATGTCTCGTCCACCATAAACTATAATCTAAATCATGTGAAACTAACATAAAATATACCTTTAATAGTATTGATAACAATTTTTTTTTTTTAATAAACTTAAATATTTTTGTAATTTTTTTTAATAAAATGAGTGTTTTGATTATTGCATTAAGAGTAGTGAGGTGGATTTACACCTTATAGTATGGATACAACGTGCAATATAATATAATGCGATGCAAATAAATTGATTTGAAGAAAAAAAAGTTAACAATCAACATTTGTAAATATGAAAAATTAGAAAATGATCATGAAAATAAAATAAAAATATAATAATACAATTAATGATATAGATCTATTTTAATCTCAATCATTTAAGTATTGATAAGTTTATAATTATATATATATTTTTTAAATTTCTTGATATTACATAGATCCAAAGTTAATATGGATCTCTGTTAATTAATATGTACACAAATTATTAGCGAAACTTGGTTGGTTAATAAAATAAGATAGTGTTCTTCTTTCACTTAGATTGACATCTTCTTAAGTTTATTTTCTTTTATGGACTATGGTTAAGAACACGCGTTTTCCCCTAGGAGGTCTCATATTCAAATCCAGAGGGGGTAGGGTATATACACTTCTGTAAACTTAAGCAATGAAACTGTTGCCTATTGCATGTAGGGGGTCTCTTGTCCCACAAACAAGGGGGTCTCATACACCAATTTGATGTCTAGCTTGGTCGTGACCTCAAAATTAAATTATTATTATTATTATTATAAATAAATTATTTAATGTAATTGAAATTAGATATAAGTTTTGGATGCTTAATTAAATAATAACTTTTATAACATGTAAAATATAACTACTTTATTAGACAACATTATTCATTTATATTAATTATAAACAATTGAAAAAACAAAATCTATACATAAGATTTATCCTGGATAATCGACCGATAAAGTATAACATAGCATTGTTCAAAGTACTTCTCCTCATTTTGAGTTTGGGAAAATTTCCAACAAATTTTCCTCATTTTGAGGATGGTATCTAGGATGGGCAAAAGGTCGATTAACAATAGGACTTGAAGCCATTATAATAATATACTTATTAAGAGATCAACATTTAACTTACAAAATTTAAGCGTGAATGGAAAGAATAACATTCATTCCTCCCAACCACCTAAAATAAATCCAATTAACAAATAATACTAATTTTTATAAGATGTAAAATATATATTTTATGAAACAATATTATTTAATAATATTAATTATAAATGATTAAAACTATATATGTTAAAAATTATTCTTATGATTTTGCATTTGAACAAGTATATATTAAAAATAACTTTGTTAAATGTAACTGTATGATAATTTTTAATTTATTAACATTTCACCCATTATTAAAAAAAAAACAAATAAAATAAAAATAATAATTAAACTAAAAACACTTATACAATTAAAACCCAAAATTCAAATTGTAAAATCCTTCATGCTTAAACTTTATTATTATGCTTGTTGAATGAGCATCCACATAAGTACAACGTTAGACAAATAAAATAAAAATAATAATTTAATTAGACAAATATAATAATAATAATAATTAAACTAAAAACACTTATACAATTAAAACCCAAATTTCAAATTGTAAAATCCTTCATGCTTAAACTTTATTATTATGCTGGCTGAATGAGCATCAACATAATCACAACGTTCATTTCTAGGCCACAAACATTTCCAAAAAATTGAATATGCCAGCTCTATGATTCCTAAGAAGGAACCTATGGTGTCATTATTTGGAAGGAACTTATTCCTTCATTATTCCTAAGAAGGAAAACCTATGGTGTGATTATTTGGAAGAAACCTATGGTGTCATTATTAGAAGGAACCCATGGTGGCTTTATTGGAAGTAGCATGCGTTGAGATCTATTATTGGAAGTAGCTATATTCTTGTAATTTTTAGGAGAATTTTTGTTTGTTTTCCTTTGTACATGAAAGTTCAATATAACAACTTGTGATGGTGATTGCCAACTATTAGTCATTAGCTTTAGTTTGATGGAGTCACGCCATTGTCACACACAAACTAGCAAGTAGACATAGTGGAGAAATGTATAGTTCAATGTCATGGCTTGTTTTTTCTATATGTTTTTGTAAAGATGATTAATGTTTTGCTAGTTGTGGAGTATGGTGGTGTCATACATCATGCTCTCCATATGTCCATTCTTTGCATGAGTCTTAAAAGATATATAAGTTAATAGGAATCTATGAATCTAATGTTGACATGCCATATACAAGTTTATGAAAGTGTATGAATTTATATTAATCTAGGTTAGAATTGTTAGTTTAATTAACTATTTTTTATGTTGGAAGCATACTCTACAATTCATGTGGGGATATAAAAGCTATTATAAAGAGTAGAGAGATAAGATGTCATTGTGGGGCATGTTTTTTACAAGTTCTCAAACTATTTATTTAGGTAATTCCTTAGGGAAAACCTACTAATATGACTTAGTGTTCTTGTATCAACTTGTCCTCAGGTGCATGATCACTGAAATCCTTTTTTAAGATTTCTTCTAGATAACAATTAATAACTAGTGTTGATTAGTGGATTTTTTCCAACACCATCCTTTAATTTATTGGTGTAGTTTTATGGTTCACAATGTACTTCAAGAAGTGTCATTCCTCTTTTACTTCACTTGAACCACATACTTTGCAAGTTTTGTAATATCACTCTTTTTCAGGCTCCTTCCTAAGGCCATTACACATAGGAACTTGCAATAGCCTTCTTGAAGTGTTCACAAACTCAATGGTGATTCAGAGTCTATGGAACAATGAGGTTAACTAGGCAGAAGTGATGTTGAATAGGAAATAGATGGACACCCTAGTTTGTAATAGTGGATGACACATCAACACGATGGTTTATGTCTACACGAAGACAAATATACTGCAAATGTGGTGTAAAATGTTGGCGAGGTTAATGAAGAATGCAAACTAAACCCCAATGGTGCATCTAAGGATGTTGAAATGGAGAGCAAGATTGTTTATGATGGAACTCCAATAGTTAAATCACTAAGGGAGGATGATAGCGTCAATTCCAGGGCCATAGATATTTATGAGGACACATGGATAAGGAAAGAGAAGGCAGTGGAAATGATCCGGATTATTTTCGGCACGAAATGAGAGCGGAGATATAACAAAGAAATGCATAGAGATATTGCGTATATCTACTAATATAACATAAATATATCAGAGATGCAACCATAAACACAGAGATACAGTAATACATGATTTCTATTAATGAAAGAAATGTACAGAGACTGTAAAAATACAG
>JASDQU010261750.1:1341-15593 GCA_032191745.1 Picea mariana
ATGGATAGAGTGCAACAACGTTAACAAGATTTTAATCCACAAGTAGGGAAACAAATACAATATATAAAAAATTGTTATCAATGCGAAATAAAAATAATAAGATTTGGGATATAGATAGAGTTCAACAACATTAACAAGATTTCAATCCACAAGTAGGGAAAAAATACAATATAATCTTTTTTTTTTTGTAAGTGAGTGTGAATTCCTGTATTACTGAAAGAAGTCATGATACAAAAAGGAAAAGAGGAATCCCTTGATTTGCCAAAAAGGAAACCAGATCAAGGATCCCAAAGTTGCGTTGTCTAAGATAGTAGGGGGAAGGCTGGGCTGCCACCATGGGAAACCGACCTAGTCCTCCGAAAACCAGTTTGAAAAACTAAACCAAAACATATACATAAAAGATATAACCATAAAAGAGGGGTAGCTCCTACATTGAAAACAACTTGACTAGGGGATGAAACTACGCTAGTCCAGGATGATGGGATGTCTCTCGTATCCATCCTTTCTTGCCTCGTTCTCCTTCCTCTGGGCCACCGTGCACGTCTTTCTGATACAAGCTGGTGTTCCGCTTTGGTCTGCTGGAGTGATGCCCATGTGTTGGACATTGCATAGGTAAAGGTGGAATTGGCCTGCCATTCATTCCATTTTTTCCTTCTGGTTCCTCTGGTCCTCAACTAGTCTTTTTGCATTGGCCTCCAGATTGCTAAGGCGACTCAAGATTTTTGCGAGCACCTTCTTGTGGTCCCTGANTCGGTCATCACTCATCTTGCCTATCAAAATTTTTGTTCACCAGGCCTCCTCCACCATTTTGTGGTAGAGGGTCGTTCTGGGCTATGTGGCCCCTGGGTCCCTTATCCCGTCTGCTTCCTGAATTAGTTCTTTCCAGGCTTTGCCCTTGCGTGTGGTGTTGATTTCTCTCTCCCATCTGTTGATGATCACTTTTCCCTTTGGATCGACTTGCGTGAGAAAGGTACCCTTGGCTTCTTTGGCCGCTTGCTCCATCCTTGTAATCCTCCAGGCGCTATTCAGAGGTTCTTTCCCCTGGGGGCCTCTCTTGCTATGGGTTTTCTTCATTCATACGAACTCAGTTTGTTTGTGGTGGTCTTTGCCTTGGGTTCTTCTCCTGTTCCTATTCGCCCCTTCCTTGTAATTAAGATGGCCTCTGTAATTGCTTCTCTCCGGTCTGTGGCTATTCCTGGTGTTTCTTCTCTTATGGAATTTCCCCGGTTACCTGCTCATCCTGGAAATCATGGGTCGCTCATAAAGGTGTACCTTCTGGTCTTTTTTCACTGATTCGGTATGTGTTCTCTTGGGAGCCCTGCCCCTTGCTCCAATCCTTTGCTCTACTTGTTGTACGAAAATCATTTCCACTCCCTGTATCTGTACTTGGGTGAGGTGTACCCATACTCGACCATGGAAAACCCTTTTGTCCTTCGTCCTTTGCCACCTACTGATTATCTTTTTTGCTTTTCCATGGAAAACCCATGTACTTCTTCCTATTGACAGGACCATGGTGTTGTACCTTCTCTTGTTGTTTGACCTGGATCTGCATTGTAACTCGTGTTTGAGTGGTGGGCTATTGGATTATGCCTGGATCCTACGTGCCCTTCAGTTATTCCTGCACCTCCATCCTCGATGTGGTCGTCCGTACTTCGGCTTCCGTCATGATATTTTGTCGCTAGTTGGGTGTAGTCTGTCCGGAACTAACCATTTGGGATGTTACTCCAGATAGTGTCTAGTTCTGGTCCTTCCTTGTCAACCCCCTCGTTAGTGATTCCGTTCTCTAGATCATTTGTAGACCTACGTACCTAACACAACTCCACTATGATCCCTTTCTGCAAGTGCTCCTGAATTTTTTGCAAGGAATGTGTCAAGTGCCAGTGCCTTTGAATTTTTCCCACTCTAGTACCATTTTGGAGTCTTCTGACTGTGTTGATAACCAACGTGGAATCTCCTTCCACTATGGCGTTTGTCATCCTTTCCCAGCTTAGAATCTGGAGGCTGGTCTCCAGGGCTCTGAATTCCGCGACGTTGTTGGTTGAGTTTCCCAGACTCCTAGTGTACAGTCGAATGATATTTCTTTCACTGTCCTTGATGACTCCTCCCATTCCTGTCCATCCCGGGTTACCTTTTGACGCCCCGTCAAAATTCATCTTGAGGGAGCCTACTGGTGGTGGTTTCCAGTTTCTCTCACCTACTTGGAGTTTCGGTGGCCATCTTAATTGATTGGGGTTGCGTCCATCTTTCAGGTGGAAGGCTTATAGGATTCGAGAGTCCTGGTTTGTGAGTTGCACTCTTCCTATCTAGCAGTTGCAACTCATCATCATTTCTCTTGTCATGGAGATTATTGTTTCCTTGATCTTCCCTTCCGACCATCTTTGATTCTTGAAGATGTGCTGATTCCTTTCCTTCCATATTTCCCATATGTTCATTCCCGAGATGAGGGTCCAATAGAGATTCACCTCTTTATTTTCGCTGTAGTTGTCTTTCTAGGTATTGATAGTTGCGGAGATGTTACCTCAGATCCTATTGGATTGTCGGAAGATAGTTGTCGCTCAGTCCTAGATTTCTGCTGTGTAGGTGCATTCGTCGAGGAGATGGTTCGTTGTTTCTTCCTTGGCTTGATAGAGGTGACATCTGGATGGACCTATGAATCCCCTTTTCTTTAGGTTTTCCCAAGTTAGATTCGGTTGTGGAGTATTAACCATTGGAAAATTTTTATTTTTGGCTAATGGGGGTTGTTCCAATGCTTATCCCATTGTTACATTAGGTCTTATTGGTCTTGGTCTGAGAGATAGTGTCAAACTTCTTTTAGGTTGAATTCCCTGCCATATTTTTGTCCCCATATCAGCTGGAAATTTCCTCCCGTGACTGCAATTTTTCATCTCCCCAATTCCTCCTCCACCTCTTTTACTGTTGTTGCGGTTTGGTCTCTATTCTGTGGAGTGAGAGTGTCCTAGATTCTTCATTTGTTGTGATCTGTTTCTTGTTTCCAGTAATGGTAGACTCTGGTTTAACCCTGCGCGATCATCTCCTGTTGGAGTTCCTCCCTGTCTGGTTTCTCCATTCTAGGTTCCTGTTGCTAGGCATCCTCCCAGAATCTGGATGTTCTGTCGTTCTTTACTTCCCAAAAGTTGCGTGTCTGAATCCAGGCTTTGTTGCACCAGGCTAGGTTCTAGATGGCTGAACCTTCCCTAGTGCCTCTAAAGTGGATTCTTTCTTGGTCAGATATGTCCAGGGCATACTTTGCCTTCCACAGGTTTTCCCATGGTGTAGTGGTTTCTTTGACCCAGTGCCACCAGAGTTTCTCCCTGTAGGCGTCATTGGCCACTTGAGGGTCTTGTAGCCCCATGCCTCTTTTGCTTTTTGGTTTACAAACCTTCTCCCAAGCCACTGGGGCCCATTTTTTCTTTGTTTCCACTCCTCGCCATAGGAAGTCCCTTTGGATGGTTCTTATTTTTTGTAGTATCCCCTTAGGGGTTGGGAAAACAGACATCATAAAGGTTAAAATTGTTTGCAAAAAAGACTTGGTCAGAATAAGTCTTCCGGCTAGGTTGATGGATCTGTACGTCCAATTTTTTACCCACTCCCGTAACTTGTTGATTATTCCTTCCCAAGGTGACATTTTGTAAGCTTTGTCTATCAGGGGAATGCCCAAGTACTTAGTTGGGAGTGTTTTGTGTTCAAAGCCCAAAATGTTGGTCAAATTTCTCTGGATTGCGGGGTTGGTATTGAAGAAGAAGATCATAGACTTGGAATGGTTGATCTCTCACCTGAGGCTTCCCCAAACTCTTTTAGGATTCATTTGTAGGATTTTTCTTCCTTGACCATGGGTATGCCATGAAGTAGAGTGTCATCCATGAACTGTTGGTGTGTGGAAGTAGGGCAATTTTTCGAAAGGTTTGATACCTGTTATGTCACCTGTTGCAGTTGTGCTTTTTATGCTTCGACTGAGACCTTCCATCATTAGAATGAACATGAAGGGGGACAATGGGTCTCCTTGTCTGATGCCTCTCGTGGGCCAGAAGGGTTTAGCAGGGGTTCCATTTATTAGTAGCGAGTAGCTTGTTGTGGATACTAGGCTGACTATCCAGTTGATCCAGTGTTGGGTGAATCCAAAGGCTTCCAAAGTCTTGACCATATAGTGCCAACTAATTTTGTCATAAGCTTTGGCTAGGTCCAATTGTGTTATCATTCCCCCTCTCTTCTGAAGCTTCGGGGTGTGGATAAGTTCGTGGGCATGGATGATATTGTTCATTATTTGTCTTCCTTCCATGAAGCCTGCTTGTTCTTGTGAGACTAGTGTGGGTAGGAGGGGTTTCAATCTATTTTCTATAACTTTGGAGATTATCTTATAATCCACATTGCATAACGCTACAAGTCTGTAACGATAAGGGGTTTTGGATTCATTTTCTTTGGGGATTAGTGTAATCATTGTAGCATTTAGCGCTTTTAGAATGGAGGTTGACCTTCTAGAGTATTCCACTACCCTATAAATGTCGTATTTGACAATTTCCCAAGAGGATTTGAAGAACTCCACTGTGAAGCCATATGGACCTAGGGCTTTCCCATTGGGCATTTCCTGGAGTACTTGGTCAATTTCCTCCTCAACATTGGGTTTGTTTAGGTTTTTATTTTGTTCTTCGGTAACCAGGCGAGGGATATGTTGGGTTATCCTTTGTATGTCCTCTGTTCTATCTTGGTTGGGTTCCTGGGCTATCCCATGGAAGTGGTTTACCAGAGTATTTTTGATCCCCTTATGTGATTCTTGCTCTATTCCATCCTAGTCCTTAATCTTCAGGATTTTGTTATGGGCTCTTCTGGCAAAGGTTGTTCTGTGAAAAAACTTGGTGTTCCGCTCCCCTTCCCTTAGCCATATGATATGGGACTTTTTTCTCCAAAGTGTTCTTCCTGCTGGCATCGAGCTTCCCATTCCCGGGTCATTTGGATCTCTTCCTTTTTATGATCCTCCATATAGCCCTCCGATATGCAGGTTTCTTGGAGTTTTTTCATTTTGTCTTCTATGTTGTTTTTCTCTTGGTTTATATTCCCAAAAGTGTCCTTGTTCCACTCCTTGAGCTTATATTTGATGTACTTTAGTTTATTATAGAGTTTGAACATCCTTGTCCCTTGCTTTGGTTGCTCCTCCGGCCACCACTGATTGATTCTTTCCTTAAAGTCGGGTGTTTGATACATAATTTCTCAAATCTGAAGGGTGTATTCTTTGGTGTGGTTTGGAAGCCTGCTTCCAGTTGCACTGGCTAGTGATCAGATCCCCCTAGGGAAGGATGTTGCAATATAAGGTTAGCCATTGGATAATGAATGAATCTGATACAAGGAATCTGTCGAGTCTTGTTGCTACCTGATACTGGTTCATCCGTTTATTGTTCCAGGTGAATTTCCCATTATTAGTTTTGAGGTCTACCATCTCCGTTGTGTCTATGAACTTTGAGAATTCTTCCGCATCCCTATCCAATCTTCTTGTACCTCCTTTTTTCTCCGCAAGTGACGTGATGATTTTGAAGTCCCCTGCCAGGATCCATTGGATGTTTTTGGATCGGGTTTTAAGGTCTTCTAGGTAGCGTATCATTCCTCTCTTTTCCTCTGACACCTGGGGCCCATAAACATTAGTGCATAGAATCACCTCTGTGTTTCCAATGATTTGTATGCGAACTGTAAGAGTGTGCCTGGTCACTTCTGCTGCTACTAGGCTCAGTACTTGTGGGTTTCACAAAGTGAGAATACCTTCTGCCATTTGGTGTCCTTCGATAACCACCATCTTGTACTTGCACCATTGTTGTTTACTGATTGCCTCCATTCTCTCTGTAGTGCATTTTGTCTCTTGAATGAAACAAAGATTTGGTTGTTACTGCTTTAGTCTATTTCTAAGGTTTCTCTTCTTTCTCGGGTTGTTTAGGCCTCTTATATTCCAAGTTATAACCTTCATTTAAACATGTGGGGGGGATTTGGGGAAGAGTTTCTTGATCTTACCCGAGTTTATCAGTAACACTCTAAGCTCCTATAGGACTACACTGTTTGATTTCCTTCCTTTTTTCCTCCTCGTCTACTTGGGTGAGAGCTGTCGTTGTCCCTCGCCGGCTTTGACTCCTAGGTGTCCTATCTCTCCGTGTGTGCACTTTAGTCCTCTAGCTTTGGTTTCCTCCCTTAAGAGAAACAGGTACTGAATGCGGTCAAGTTGCTCTGTTGGTACGTTGTCTACTCCTTGCCTTTTCCATTTCTCCAGTATGTTTGGGAGGTCTATCCCTTCCCTTTCCACAAGGTATTTGAGATCAGGATCTTCTGTGCCTACTTCTCTTGGGGTCATTTCCGCATCTCCCTCTGCTTCTTGCATGGGGCTGTTGTCGTCTTTGGTTTCTCCATCCATCGGTGTTGCGCTACTCCCCTGTTCCTTCTTGTTACTTGGCCGATCAGTGGGCTCGTTTGTTGCATGTTCTCTGACTTCTTGAGATTTTGCTGAAACCTTTTCATCCTCTGCCCCTTTATTGGTTTTGTCCCATCCTTCCATTTTATTCCGGGTCTCCGTGTTATTTCCTGCTGGGGTTTTACTCTACTTTTTGTTTTCTCTGATTCTGGGGTTCTGTTTTATAAATCCATCCTCATCCTACTGTGGTTTGGGGTTTTCCATTTCCTATTTTTTATTAAGAGGACATTCTTTGATCAGGTGTCCATGTTCATGGCATCTTCTGCATCTGAAAGGGATCTGTTCGTAATCTATGTTTTGGATCCATTCCTCATCCCTGAATTCCAGAGTTATGGCTTCTGGGAGTGCTCCTGACACATCCATATTTATGTAGATTCTTGCGTAAGATGTATATTGCCCTTTTAGGGTGGCTTCTAAGGTCTTCACATACTTCCCCAGTTTTTTTCTTATTGCTTCAAAAGTAGAGGGCAACCAATAGTCTAATGGAAAGGAATAAAATCTCAGCCAGACTGACACCTTTTTGAAAGTCTCTTTTTTTGGGGAGAAATTTTCCTTCCACAGCCACATATACAGTCTTGCTGAGGCATGGAAGTATGGCCCTCCCTCAAAGACTCTATCCATGTCCTCCAAGTTCATGAGTACTGCTGTGAAGAAGCTTTTCGAGCCCAGGTGGAGCTCCACTTCTCTGCTTGTCTTCCAGTGATATTTAATCCAACTGCGCAATGTTCTTTTTGTGGGCCACAAACCCATGAAATTGTAGATTAATGCATGCGTCTTCATATGGTCCCTGTAGAGTTTCATTTGCGGATCCTCTAGTATCACCTTGGGTATCATTGTTGTTTTGGGTTTGCATGGGTTGCGCCCTTCTGTCCCGTTGGTCTTCGCTGTGTCTTGTGCCTCACTCTGAGTTTCTCTGGCTTCTTCTCCCATGCACTTGCTTTTGTCCTGGTTCCTCTCCTGACCCTTTTCTAGGTTTGATCCTGAGGTGTCTGTCATTGGTGCCTTGAAAACTATGCCTCTTGGCCCTTTCCCCTTGTCCACCACTACCTGTTTGTATGAGGGGGCTCCCTTACCTCCCCCATTTGGTGCTGATGCTATCCTCTACTATGGCTGCGACTGCCAAACTTTAGCTTGCAATTGATCCAAACCCTAGCTTCGATCCATTTTAATATAATTCTTTTTGTTATTGATGTGAAATAAAAAGAATAAGAGAAGGTTATTTGCAACATAGAAGGTCAAAATACTACAATGACGAGCATCACTACTTTTTCATTGCAATTGTAATGCTACATGATTCGTAGTTTTGATTCTAATACATTATTCATCTTGCTTTCCATAACATAAATATGTCTTTATTTGCAAACAAAACCTCATTTAAATGCCTTAGCACATGAATTATAACCTAGCTCCATCCAACCATCAATATTTTAAATCATAGATTTATTACACATCAATATTTATTAAAGATCCATCTTAATTTTTAATTTGAGATACTCTAGGATCCAAAAGCTCCATTGTCGAGCTTGTTCTCTACTTAAAAATTGGAAGTAACCTCTCTCATAATATGATTAGTGTAAATGAATACTTATTGTACTAAAAAATGTATTTATAATCATTGATATTTACTATGGTATTTTTTTGCATATTTATGAAACATAATGATATTTTTATCATTTGTTGAGATATCATGATTTTGGATATTCATTTTAGAATTTTATTTCTTTCAATTTTATTTGGCTATATTTTATTAGTCCCCGTCGAAGGCGTAGAGGGACTATAGCGATCGATAATTTGTTGACTTCATATTAGTTTGTCCTTTGACCACAAATATTTGCATAATATCTATTTTTGGAGCTAGGGAACTAAAAACATAGATTTTTATATAATAAAAAATACCTTATATGTCATGATTTGATTGGATAATAGATTGGAGGTCTTATTTCCGGCTTCACTATTCCCAATGTTTTATATGTTACCATATCCAAAGTTTTTGATCATATACGGTCTTTCTGAGTTGTTATTAGTTCCCTGTTTTTTTCTTGAAATGTTTGGATATCCAAAGTTTTGAAGATAGATAGTCAGTTTATTTATTTATTTATAACTTGACTTCATATTAGTTTGTCTTTTGAATACATTTTTTTTTTACTTACATAGGTTCTTCTCTTCGAACTATTGTTACTAATTTTTTTTATTATTTTATAAAATTATATAATCAATGTTTTTTTTGTACGTAAGAGACTTGACACGCTGCATTCTTTCTTAAATGTTTACAAAGCAGTTCTGACAGACTTAAATGTTTACCTAACAGGCTTCACAGTCTTAAATGTTTACTTAGCAGGGCTGTTACAATACATTTTCTTCCATTTTTTTTTATATGCAATGTTCTCTTCAGTCAATGTGGGCAATATTATTCTTCAACGACATTGTTGGTTCACTGGTTCATACTTGCTTCTTGTATGTTCAATGATTTCTTATTTGCCTATTGTTGTTGTTCTTGTTTTCCTGTTGGTCTTGTTATAGTTTGCACGCTTAGGGTTTTGCAACCGTGATTGGAATTGCCCTTTTGTTGTTCCCCATCGACGGATGGGTTTGGTTGTCGTGTTTATTTTCGCTTGATATTTGCAATTTGCAGGTGGAAAATTTGACTACTGGGGATGTCTGAGTCGAAATCCTCTTGCAGAACATATTTTTAATACGATTTCCTTTTGTGATGCATCACTGTTTCTGTGATGGAGGTAGGTTCTATGTCGAACATTGGCCTTTGGACGGTCCTGCTAGCTTTGAATTTTACCTGACAGGTCTCACAGCGTAAACTATTTGGTTAACAGCTGTTGCAATACATTTTCCTCCAAATTTTTTGATACAATCTTGTGAATTTGACCAATATTGTTCTTCATCGACGTTCCTGGCCGACTGGTTGGTGCTTGCTTCTTTGTTCTCTAGATATTGCTTATTGTTGTTTGATTCAACTTTGCAGGGCTCGGGTCCTGTGGCTGCAGTTGGGCCTTTTGGTGCTTCTTAACTAGGTTGTTATTTGTTACTTACTCTTGTTTGCTTAAGATTTGCGATGTTTGGGTGATGCATCTGTAGTTGGATATGTTCTTACATTGTTTTGCAGTTGGCTCCCCAAAAAATACTATTAAGATAAAATAATATGCAAAATTTTGCAGTCGATATAAATTGCATCTATTATGGCTTCAACCAGTGCTTGTCGAGCTCCAACTATATTTCATAGCTGAAGATTTTTTTTCCATGGTTAATGTCTTCCTATGGCTTCATAATTATTAGAGTAAGTGTTGTTGTTTGAACGATAAAGTTAAAATCTCCCTTTCTTTTTCCTCTTCTAAACTTCCCCCTTTTTACCTTTTGTTCACGTTTCTGGTTCTATACTTTGCCACGTTTATGTAGTCGTGGGTTTCCGGGGTGGACAATTGACAAAGAATCATCTCCATCTATATCTTCACATCAAGATTCCGGCCGGCAACCATTCATTTTCATATTTATCCAATTTCTTCTAAACTTGCTCGTTTTCCCCTTTTGTTCTTACCCTCTATTATGTGTTTCTAGTTCTATACTTTGGCACGTTTCTGTGCTCGTGGGTTCCCAGTGTGGCGAACTGAAAAATCATCATTTCCATATATATATTCACATCATGAGTATGACTGACCCCCATTTGTTTGCATACTTAGCCAATTTTATGAACGCGGGTTCGCGGATAGGTGCTATTGAAGTATGGTAACTCATGTTCGGGGTATACATCTTGCACCCAGAACTTCCATGCTCTACAATTTGACCCCGGAATCCTCGAACTCACAACCCTGCCTCTACCTACGATGAGTCTATCTGTCTGACCTGCCTTTCCATACTTAGTCGAGTCTTCAAAGTTTCGTGGGTTCACGCGTTCCCGGGTTTCGAAAAGTTTAAAAGAATTTTGTCGCTCCCCTCCATCCCCGCCACCTCCTGCCCTTCCTAATGCACATTAATTATGCTTTTAAAAGTGATAACTGACCAGACAGGTTCGAAAATATTGGCTTTAATAATCAAAAATCTTGAGGACATCTCCCATTAAAATGCATAAACAGACGAATATTATGGGATTTGATAATTTTTTTGCTTGCATTTTGAATTTGCAATTTTTTTTGGCTATTTTAGTTTTTTTAAGGGCATCATCATAGTAATAGTGCAATACTGTACTACCACTCTTCCATCCACAAGCGTGTCATCCATAGAGGTCTTGACATCATGTCCCTATTTAATACTGTGCATATGTTACATGTTGTCATATTTGAGAATATGCTCGGATATGGGAATGTTATTACGTGTTGTTAGTCACTATTCAATGCACATATTCGAAAAGATTGGAATCAATAAGCGAAAAGATTGACATTTTGAATTTGTAATTTTTTTTTTGGCTATTTTAGTTTTTTAAAGGAATCATCATAGTAACCATGCAATACTGTACTACCACGCTTCCATCTATGAACGTGTGATCCACAGAGGTCTTGATGCCATGTCCCTCTTTAATACTGTGCATATGTTACAGGTTTTCATATTTGAGAATATTCTAGGATATGGGAATGTTATTACGTGCTATTAGTCACTATTCAATGCACATATTCGAAAATATTGGCATTAATAAGCAAAAAGATCGAGGGAATCTGCCATTAAGATGAATTAAACCAAAATCTACAGAACATTATACTGTCATCCTCTAACGTTGATTTTAAATACTTATTCCCATTTCTCTCTATCATCAAAGAGTTTGGATTTAGGGTGCCTTCGTTCTAATGTTCCTGGTCATGGACATGTAAGACAACTTAGAGATGCCATCGAGGCCCAATTGAAAGACGAGAGAATGGTTTTATGTGACGTGAGCTTTGAGCCAAAAAAAAACTCTGTTAGCCAACAGAACCTCAAACAGGAAAAAAAAAACAAGTATCTTTTGATTGGTGTTCTCCCTTTATTCGATGCTTTGGTTGGTTGAAAGGCATGCCTGGGGATTTGTTTGTTGATATTCTTTGTTTTCTAGCTGGGAGTTGGAATGTATTTTCAGGTCACTTACAAAATACTCTTTCGTTAAAGTATATAGTTTCTTCCAACAACACAGATTTGGCAAGTGTATCAAATTCTGCAGAGCACACAAGAATTTGTCTTCCGTCAGAGGAGTTGCACTTACCGTGGCTTGCAAAATGGTCTGTAATATTCGGAAACAACGCAAAATATTACTCCACTCACAAATGTACTCACAACAAAATTATATATTTGGATCGTCGCAAGTAAGAGAAACTGTATGGGTGGTTAAAACGACATACTAAAATTACAGAAGTTTCTATTTAAAAATCTATTGACCTACTTTTGGGTATGGTAACAGACTTGACATAAAGACATATTCTTTGTCAAAGTTTGTTCACTGTCCTATGGATGTAGTTACAGACTCCACATACAATCAACTGTCTATCACTACTGCACATTTTTTTATTTTACTACTCTTACGCATTTGATTGCATCTGGGTCGATGGGATTGCGCCTATATACACAAATATTCCCCTCCTACTTGAAGGTGGGTATATAACCAGGGAATGACGGTCTCAAAACTTTCTAATCCCTGCATCAACATGCAACTGGAAAATGTTAGTGGGAAGGAATTCTAGATTATGGACTTTGCAACACTTTTTGAGGATTACTTTATACTACCACCTTCTGCAATAAGTTTTGCGTGTTCAAGTAATGCTTTGGTTTATGAAAATCACCTTTTACTACCACCTTCATGTAATCAATTTATTTCATTCTTTAGAAGAGGCCTTAGTGTAGTGGTGTGTTTTTAGAGCTATTTCCAACTAATGTCAATCTTCCTACTATTTCCCTTACTTTAGATTAGGAAAATTCATTTCTTTTGTTGCAGTTGATGCGATATTTGAAAAAAAAAATGTTCAAACCATACAATTTATTATTTTTTAAAATATAGAACAATGTATTTTTTTAATAGACGACTGTTCGAAAAGTTTTAGGTGTTGTTTGGGATTCACGTCCTTCAAGGATGTTAATTAATCACAAAATTAATATTGTTTGTGCCAATGCAATTGAGACATTGTCCATTATGTCAATTGCATTAACACTGCAATGTCGGATAATAGTTGTCTGACATGTACCTAATGTCAAGGTCATTATCGCACAAGACACCCAACGTCCAAAGATTTATGGACTCAAAGCAACATTGTAGATTTCCTGAGAAAGCAACACTAAAGACGATGTTATTTGCAGGTATGGCAATCCTGCAGTTTAAGTTCTTTGGAAATGACAACCCTACTTGTTGAGCACATTGTCGCACTGCAATCAGTAGCACTATTCCCATTTCCACCGCCAATGTCAATGTCTGAAGCTGAAGTTATCTGGAGCCTGGGGTCACTGCCTATGTGGATGCATGGAGGTGAAACTACCTGGAACCTAGGATCACAACTTCTTACACTTGACATTAGTATTAGTAGTGATCAAAATTTGATTGTATGTCAAGTCTGTTACTACATCCAGAGGTCGCTCAACACTATTTGACATAGAAACTGGATGTCTGTCAATTTCTATTATAACTTTGGCATAAAACGTTATGTAATTTTAGAATGTTGATTCAAACGCGCATACAGTTTCTCATGCTCATTGGTATCCAATTTTATAGTTTCCTTGTTAGTGTATTTGGGCATGGAGTAATATTTGGCATCACTTCCAAACATTCCAGACCTTTTTGTGGGCTGCCATGTCTGCCACCCCTACGACAAAAGATATATTCTGATGCGATCTACAACATTTGATACACTTGCTAGACCTGTGCTGCTGGAAGAAGTTATGTACTTCAACAGAGGAACATTTTGTAGCTGGCTTGGACGTCTCTTCCAATTTACCGTAATAAAACAAAGAAGTTAAACATACAAATCTTCAGACAGGATTTTCAACCAAACAAATGATCGAATACATGGAGAATAGTAGTCACAACATACTTGAATATTTTATTTTTTGTCTCATCTTTTGTTTCCTAACAAGATTTGTTTCCCCCAAAGCTGACGTCACATAAAATGACTCCATCAACTTTGAATTGGGCATGAATCACATTTCTAAGTTGTCTTGGATGTCAATGGTCAGGAACATTTCAAGTAAGGCACCTTAAACCCCAAGTTTTTGACGACAAAGGGAAATTAACACTTAACAAAGAATGGAATGTTGAATAACCAGCCAATGCAGGCAGGCCATATCTAGAAGAGACAAGCTATGCAAAAGATGGGATAGATCTAGTTGGCAGTACCAATGAAGTCCAAGACCTGAAATTGATATTCAACTCATTGTTTTTTTACGAATCAAGCATTAGATCGTCAAGAAGACTGTCCACAAGCTTCAGTATTGTACATATTGTTTTTGGTCGGTGGCAGGCAAATCGCAGTCATTGTGGCAAATAATATCAACTGTATTTTGTAACCCATCTTATTTGAATATAGAATGTTTGTGCTTTTTTTTAATGGTGTTTTCAAATCTTTGGTATTGCTTTTCATTTTATTTAGTACCTTTTTTTTGTGTGTCGTTAAACATGGACAACAAGATTTTCTTTCTACTGCCCAATACTTCGATTTAAATAAAGGCTACTCTGTTCATTCCTTACATTTTACATGGAAGAATAATTTGTCATAAGCCATAATTATGTGGCGCCCGCCCTATACTTAAAGAAATAAATTGGAGGACCCGTCCTGCTTTCATTCTTCGGGTCCCGTGAATAGAATGAATTAATGACTATTACAACAAGGCAAATCAAGTGTTGACGTCATGTTCC
>JASDQU010261753.1:0-13783 GCA_032191745.1 Picea mariana
TTGTACCCACCCGCATGCAAGTCCGTAGGCGTTCGCAGGGACCCTCCGAAGGCGCCGATCCCACGTCTCTGAGTGCCGGGAACCCTGACTGAAGGTCGCGTCCTTTGATCTCCAAACGCACGGAGGAGGGACGCTCTGAGAAACCCTTGAACGGCTGCTGTAAAGAGGGAAAGTCCACGCTGAATCCCTGAGCACGCGCTGAAACACCGATCCGCGTCGCTGTCTGGGAGACCTTGGCCGGCAGCTTCAATCGAATCTCAGCGCCCCTGCAAACGATCAGAACGATGGCGGCTAGGGTTTGGGCCCTAGCCGCTTGGGCAGTTCGACTCGTTCCATCATTTCCTGTGTAAATGTGAAGAGATTTCCTCTCTTCTGCTCTTTGTTAGGAAACATTAATATTTTACCCTTCATGTCTTGAAGCATATAGGAATCAAAACCCAGGATCTTGTTGACGATGTATGGTCAAACCCATAGTGCTTCGAATTTGGTGTGCATCGATGGTTTCTCTTTGGATTTGTTCCAGAGTAACACCAGTTCTCCCCTCTAAAAATTATTTACAACTACATTCTGGTCAAAATATATTTTGATACTTTGTTGTCTTTGAGAAGTTATACTTAGGGATTTACTTCATTCTTCCTCCAATTTCAACAATTGGTTGATCCTCCTTTGGATAGGTGAACTGTCTTATGCATCTTTTGTATTAACCATAAAAGTCAAAGCATTGAGTTTGAGGTTGATTGAAATTTTTGCTTCTTTCCCATAAACCAATGTATACAGAGACATCCCAGTGTTGTCCTTTGGAGTCGTTCTACTTTCCCACAATGCATTAGTGAGCTTCAAATTCCAATTCCTTTGGTTCTTGTCAATAGTTTTCTTCAATATTTGAATGAGTGTCTTATTTGTGGATTCTGCAAGACCATTTCCTCGTGGGTAATAATTCGACGATTTCCCCATAATAATTCCATATTCTCCACAGAATTCTGCAAATTTTGAACCAATGAAAATCAAACCATTATCATTGATAAATTTGTCTGGGACACCAAATCTTGACAAAATATTATTTTTGAGGAACTTAATTAATTCTTCGGAATCAACCTTTTTTAATGCCATAGCTTCTTGCCACTTTGTAAAATAATCTATAGCAATGAGAATGTACATATGTCCCTTGCTCGATTTTGGATTTATTGGCTTGACAACATCAAGTCCCCATTGAGAGAATGGTTGTTCTACATTTATAGGTTGTAACAACATCACATATTTTTTCATTTTCCATGAAAATTGCTGGTAATATACACACTTACTTATTGTGGCATATGAGTCTCTAAAAATCGATGGCCAATAAAGTGTTTCTCTTATTATCTTATGGGCAGTGGCTCTAGGTGCAAAATGTCCACCACATATTCCTTCATGGAATTCCCTCATTAGTTCTTGGGATTTGTTTTCATCAACACATCTCAATAATATACCATCATATTTCCTTCTGAACAATATATCAACAATCATGACATATTGATTTGCCTACATCTTCAATGTTCTTCTCACTTTAGGGTTCATGGTGACTGGAAACTTCTCGGACCTCAAGTAGAATACAATGTCTTCATACCATTCTGAATCGACCAATGGTTATCCTACTGAAATTGAAATCATTCCGTCCAAAGAATCACTATTTGCGATGATCTTACATAAACCTTGTCCTTTGACAACCTTTAAAGGTTTAATCTCAATACCATATTCTTGGATCTTCGCCAGGAATTTAGCCCATTTTCCTTCTCTCAATTGTTGATTCAAAAGCATCTTCACTGGCGAAGATGGAACATAAGCAATGACGTGAGAATTTAATATATATGTCCGGAAGTGCACCACCACTTTCACAAGAGCCAGGGCTTGATTTTCTAGTTCTAAATACCTCAATTCGTAATCATGAAGGGTTTTTCTCATAAAACTGATTGAGAGTTATTCACCCTTGGTTTTCCTTTGAGTAAGAATAGATGCAACAACTGTTTCTATAGCGAAGGAATAGATGATGAAATCCCTTTGAAAATCTGGGCTAATGAGGATTGGAGTTGTGGTGATCACTCTTTTAATATTATTGAAATATTCTTGTGTATCCGCTATCCATTCAAACCTTTGGTCCTTTTTCAACAACAAATTGATTGGCTTCACAATACTTGCATATTCAGGAACAAATCTTTGCACAAAGTTGATCTTGCCCAAAAATGATTGAATCCTTTCTTAGATGATGCGGGGTTGAGTTCATTTATAGCTTTAACTCTTTCTGGATCTATATAAATCCATTCTTTGCACACAATATGACCCAACAATTTTCCTTGAGTCATAACGAATAAACATTTCTTTGGGTTTAGGGAAACACCATATAATCTGGATCTATCAAAAACTTTCCTCAAGTGATGAATATGATCACCCCTTGTTTTTGAATGTAGTGTCAGGTCATCTTGATAGTCCATCATGGATTTCCCTATAAACCCATTGAAAACATGATCCATGGCCCTCTGAAATGTGGCTCTTGCATTCTTCAAACCAAAGGGAATCCTAGCATAGGCATATGTCTCCCAAGGTGTTATGAATGTTATATTTTCTCTGTCTTCCTCAACAACCAATACTTGATTATATCCAGAAAAAAAACATCCAACATGGACGTACAAGCTGATCACGTGATTTGCTGGAGAAGAAACTCCATGTTAGGTAAAGGATAGTTATCCTTTATGCTTGCTTTGTTAAGATCCATGAAATATACACACATCTGGATTTCCTCGGTCTTCTTTCTTACTATCACAGGGTTCAAAATCCAATCAAAATGTCTAATGAGATATATTATTCCGTCCTTATTTAATTTCTCCAATTCAACCTTTAACAAAGGTTTCAATTTGGGGTTCATCATTCTTATTTTTTGCTTGACCTGCTTTGATTCTTCTCTCAAAGGAATGATATGTTGAAATATTGTTTTATCGTAAGCTTTCAAATCATCATAGGTCCATGCAAACACATAAATATATTCTTTAAACAATGAAACATATTGATCAACCTCCTTAATGGTGCAATCAACTCCCAAGTTGACATATTTTGGGGAACTGTCAGTTCCAATATCGACCTTTCTTGTTTCTTGAACCTTTTGGAGTGAAATTTATTCTAGGAGATTTTTAGCATGATCATATTTCATAAAAAGAGACTCAGATTGAATACAATCTTTCAGGACAACAAATATGTGATTGTCTTCATCATCATCATCGTTCAACAATTTTTTTTCCAACTGTTCATCATTCTCAAACTCTTGCAAATATTCCAGGTTATCAGGTACAAAAGGTCAGAATACTCTTTCTACTTGAAAATATGTTTTTCTTTGAATATCATCCAGGTTTAATAATGAGGCCGCCAAATCCAATGAGTCTTCCTTTTGATTCTTGTCCCTTGGAATGAAAGAAATATTGAAAGAACTGAAAGATTCCATCAATTTGTTAACTCTTTTGAAATATAAATGGAGTTTTTCTTTCTTGATTTTATACTTCTAGGTGACTTGATTAATCACAAACTTGGAGTCACCAGTCACAATTAAATGTCCTGTCCTCATTTCTTGTGCAAGAATCATTTCCTGAATCAGAGCTTCATATTCTGCCTCATTATTAGTGCATGTAAATTCAAGTCTAATAGAATGTGGATGCATAATCTTCCCTGGACTTACAAAGACAATTCCAACTCCACTTCCGGAGCTTGAACAAGCTCCATTGAATGACATCCTCCAATAACCTTCAAACAGATGATCTTGATTCTCCGTGTCTTGAATTTGCTCCAGGCTTTCATTGTGTTCCATGTCTAGGATAGAATAATTTCCAATACCAACATCTATATAATATTCCATTAATTCGTTGTCCTTTTTTTTGAAAGAGAAGGGTTTCCTAGATTCACGGGGCACCTTAATCATCTCTCCTTCTTTGCCTGGTAGCATCATGCAACTTCCATAGTTCATTATGTATCCCCCGATCATGGATGACCAATCTCTCCCCAAAACAACTCCATATGTGGGAGGAAGGTGTACCATAATAATATTGAAAATTGTAATAATATGGGGAGCCACCATGATCCAAGCATAAAAGTCCTTGATCTCTCCATAAGATGGCACTTTTCTAGAATCAATTGCATATATAATTTCACCAGTTTCGTAATATTTGGTACAATTCATGCCCAATGCCTCCATGACCGCTAATGGCATAATATTATTTGTCTTACTAATATCAACTAAACAATTATGAAGTGCAACATCATGATTTTTAATTGAAATATAAAAGGGAGGGATTTTACCTCTCAACTTGAAAGTGGATGTGTTCTGGCTCTATTTCGGACTTGAAATAATAACTTCTACTTTTTCAGATGGATCATCCAATAATCTCAATTTTTTTTCCCTTTGTTGGGGAATCTTCACCACTTTTGTAAAAGGAAGAGTTATCCTTAGTTTACTTAAGTCCTCTACAACATTGTATGTCATCTGAGCGGAGTTTGACATCAGGTGTTGCTTCTTACTTCCAACGCTATCTGTGATTTTCTCTTTTGTTTTTTCTTTATCTTTTTCATTTTCCTTCTCAAAATCATTTTTATTATTGGATCTATTTACAAATCCTCTTGTGTGCGTGACGTTTTCTTGAGAGTTGGGGTCGTTGTTGCCTTCTTCAAATATATACATGGATGTCTCACATCCGTCCATCTATACAGTTTCATAGCTTTCATCAGGTGAATACTATTTCTCTTTCTCAACCATTTTCTCATCATATACATCATCCAGAACAACTGCATTGGGGGTTGGCTTCCCGAGAACCCTTGGTATTTTCGGATTATCCATGTTTTCAAACCTCACTCTATTTTCTTGGGGAGGGTTTCTTTTTTGATCTGGGACTGACATTCCCAGATTTGTCACATAATATTCCCCCTTCTTAGTCTAGTTATCTCATTCTGCATTTTCTTGATAGTTCTATTCATTTGTGCAATTTCAATTCTTTGCTTGGTTTCTTGTGTCGCAACAGGGTCTACCTTCACATCTAGTATGGTTCCTTGAAAAATCCTCCTCCAGTTGTTTGATTTTGGGTCAATCATAGCTTGAGTTCTTTGTTCTTTCTTGAACTAGAGGGCCCTTGATTATCAATACTTAATCCTCCCAACTACCTTTGTAATTTTCTGAGTATAATGTCGGGGTCGACACCCACTTCAATCATTATTTCTTCCATCTCATTAGCTTTAGTCATTGCTTCCTCTAAGGTATCCATCTGGGATGTTTTGATAGCATATTTCACATTTGGGGGCATCAAATTATTATAACAACTGAGTATGACCAGGTCATTAGGTATTTTATCTTCTGGAATCTTACTCAAGGTTTTATTGAACCTGAGATTAAAATATCATATTCTTTCATTCTTCCTAAAACCAATCTGGGTGAAATCGGTGAGAAGGTCTATGACAACCAATTAGAGGGGTGAATATAGCTAGGAACATGGCTTCAAGGTCATTAAATGAGAGAATTGATCTACTAGGTAATGTCGTATACTATTCATATGCTCTTCGTGATAAGGTTTGAAGAAATAACCTTACCATGACATCGTCATACTCAACACGATGAAAATCACAAACATCAAGAAATAAGTGAAGGTGACTCTTTGCATCGATTTAGCTGTCTCTAGAAAATTCCTTCAAGGTACACTTAGGGGGGACAGGGAGGTCATGTTTCTCACCTAAGAGGTTTAAAGGGGAATCTATTACCCTTCTTCGGTTTTCAAACCTTCGGTTTTCTTGATTTCATGTAGCACCTCTTTCACCTCCTTGTCTCTCTTCATGTGGTTCTTCCCAAGGTTGTCCATTTCTTTTTTTCCATATCTGCAGATGTTCCAAGAACATGACTTCCACTTCTTAGAGTACATAGTTGCTTTATTTTACTTATCGTAATAGGTCCCTTGTATTTTTCTAGCTTCAATCATGACCTTGTCCTTGTGCTGCTCTAGCTAGCCTTTGGTTTCTTCGGTCTTTTCACTCATCTCTCCTCTGTCTCCAGAGGATTTATCTTTATTATTCTTGGACTAAAATATCCCAGGAACTTTCTAATTCTTCTCGGGTCTTGACTATTGTTATTACTAGATTATACAACTGATGTAATATGCTTCATTGATTATTCAATCCAATTTCCAGGTGGGGTTGATCAACCTGGGGAAAAGTCATGTATTTTAAAAAATGATAGAACAAATTCCAAATTTAGTTCATTACCTAGTATGGTCGCCAAAAATGTTGACGCTTGAATCTGTTAGGACCAAAACGACAACCTCACGAGGATGTAAATCCCCTGCGTTTTTATAGAGGTGGTACTCCTCTTTACTTTCATATTTTCTTGGGACTCCAGATCTTCAGAATATGGAACTTTGCAGAAGTCTGTCATGGTAGTCAAAGAAATATAAAAAGAACAAGAAAGAAAATGTTTTGTTTTTCTTTTAAAGAAAGTTCCTGAGAAATGACCAGGAACTGCACACTTCATATATTTAAGAAAGATAAACAAAATTTACTCACATCCATCATAGTTAAACTAAAGATTTCTGATCACATAAAAAATAAAAGAAGATGGTCCGCATGCATAAGCGAAATTTAACAGAGTGAACATGTGCAACTCAAATAAATATAATTATAGATCAATCTCAAATACTTTATACTCAAAACTCAGAGTTACAAAGCACAGTCAAAACTAATCCCAAAATATATCTCTTGAAATTTCTGAAAAAATATATAGTTGGTTACATATTCTTTGAAATTGAAAATGTGTTTGTACTTAGGACTAGTATTGGGGCTCCCGTGGACCATAAAGAAAATATAAACAAGAGTTAAGATTGTAGAAGGAGGATGGTGGGAAATGAAAGAACAACAATACTTGGAAAGAAGAAAAGAGAAGTTATCAGACTTCGGTTAAACTTTTCTAGTCAAAGAAGTGGAGTAATTGGATGAAGGAACTGATAAAGAAAGAAATATGTGATCAACATAAACTTACTATGACGGTCTCTCATGTGTTTAATTGCTTGTTGCTTTACTTTTATTGTCTTCATTGATGATTACATGAACCGTCTCAATTGTTTCTTTCCCTTCGTTGGTCAATTTTTCGATTTCTTTCTTGAACCATTTATTCAATATAATTCTTCACTGGTGCCACATTTATCTCATGCTGGATTTTGATGTTGAATAACTCTCCCTCCAAGTCTCTTAGATCGAGGGAAAAACCATGTGATGCTTCTTCAATATCTTGATTCTTCATGGAGTCATTCACTAGCCAATTGTCTATGTCATCTTCATCATATTCAAGTATACCATAAAACTTTTCAACTGATAGCCCTTTAAATATCTCAACTTTTTCGTCAAACTGTTGCTTTGTTAGGAACATCGAGTTGAGAATTAATTTAGGGTATTGTACTTCGTTAGTACCTCCAACTAGGTCTATCTCTGTAATCCTATTGAATAGTTCTTCCCCTTTTAATATAGCTTGGTTGTATGCTTGAACAATATTATTCAAATTTTTAATCTTTTCCTTCCATCACACATTCAACTGTTTTATCTGACTTGGGGAGGGAAGATCCTCCTCTCTTCTCCTTAGTTCCGTCATGTTAGAGACTTTGATTCCAAAGGGTGCTACAACATCAAGGTATAAACCTTCTTCGTTCTTCAAATCAACTTGCAAATATTCCTGGAATGCATGTGCCCTCGAGCCAAAAGAAACAATATTTTTCAAGATCTCCCATGCCTCTATGATCAACACCATTCTTTTCTTAATATTTCTTTCTATGTAACTCCTGGTTGATGTAAGTAGGATTGAATATCCTTTCAATTTAACGATGGGTGTGGTGGGTATGACTATTGACAAAGGACTGGCAAGAAGTGGAAGAGGCATTAAGGTGTCTTCCATCTCGTTGATCCTTTCTTTCAACTTCATGTTTTCTGCTTCTAGAGCATCAATGGAATCATCAAGAGCATCCCCGATTGCTCTGTGAATTTTAGAGATCTGGGAAGGATGCATATCCTTTAGGTCAACCTCCGAACAATATTTTCCTTTCTTATTTTTCATATCACCTTTTTGAATAATCAATTTCTTAGATTCCTTGTCGAAGAAAACGCTTTGGAAAGCAAATGACTCTTCTTCACTGAAAGTCTCATTCTCAATGATCTCTAATGATAAATTTTGATGGGCCATGTTTCCCGGTTGATAAATTGTGGGAAAATGTTTCTCAATATCTCCCTAGAGCTCTATGTCTTCAAGAGATAAGTTGTTGATATAATTTTCTATGAGGTTTTCTTCTTCTTGCACACCATTCTTCCTCTTCTTTCTTAGAGGGAGCTTGTGTGAACTCTTGATTTTTCCGAGGTGGGGATTCTTTTCTCCTCCATCGTTCGAACTAATGTTGGTAACTTTCCTAGTTGGGTGGGCCACTGGAGCATTTCTCTGAGATGTGGTAGTTTTAGGAGTAACAAATGGAGACTGGGCACTCTTCTCAATTTCATAGTTCACCCTCTTACATATAGTCAATTTTGGAAACTGACAACAATATACTATCACAAATACCAAATAAGAAGCCATAAAGAATTTATTGTCCCTTATATAATGTGACAATTGGGAGGATATTTCAATGGAAATCAGTTTTACCCAATCGAAGATAGCTTGCTCTTTAATTGTAAAATATTAAATATAAAGAATCATGCGAGAAATGGTGGCGGTACTTTCTTGATATGTAAACCTAGTGAACAACGAAGCGATTTCCCGAAAGGGGTTTTTAAAAGAGCCAATATGAATCTTAGTGATGTCTTTTGGAATGGCCGTGGGATTCTCCAAGAACTCATGCAAGATATCCAAGCCATTTTCATGTTTTTTCAGAAAATATCTACAATCCTCTCCTTTGAAGGTAAGTGTTGGCTCAGGGAGCGTCAACATCTTAGAGAACACTTGCGGTGAAAGAGATATGGGGGAATGATATTGAAGTTGTATGATTCGATGACTCGATATGTACTTCTCAACGCACCATGCAATCAGTTCTTTGTAGTCGAATACCTCAGGGACACACCCTGCACGAGAAATCCCAGATGTCTAGATTATATCTTTCTGTGTAGAAGGAGATGAGTAATACGATTATGATCTGGACCACTGAAAGTTATGGTCTTCACAAACAAAAATATTCAAAGTATCACCACATAACTGCTATCTAGCTGATGCTATCATAGGTTAACAAGAGTGTTCTTTCAACTAAATAATAACTTTCAGTGAATCCTTTCAGAGATATAACAATAATACAACCCTTGGAAAATCGTTCTTTAATGCAATTTAATGACAAATATTCTCGAGCCCATCACTTATTAATGATGAAATTTACGAATCCTGTATAATCAGTTATTAGAATTAAACCATACTAAATGTATATTGGTAAAATCACGAGGATGGCTAGGATGGACAAGAGAAATTTGAAATTGGGGCTTTTTTGAACCTGCGAACCCACGGTTGTGAATGATAAAAAATAGGCTAAGTGTTGCACAATGGTCGGTCGGACTTGGATATAAGAGAAATTAAATACTTAGGGGATCGATACCCCTGACAAGTTCGATGGTCATAATGTAGATCATGGGTCTTCGGGTGCAAAATGGAGATTGTGCAAATTGGAAGATGAAAGCTTGAATCCGTGAACACGTGGTTGCAAAACAGTTAAGTGTATTATAAGAAGGTGGTCGGTCGGACTCATGATACAGGAACATGGATGGAGGTGAAGACCTCCAAGTCTTCCAACCCGTGAACCTGTTGATTTTTTGAAATACGACTAAGTATGGTAACTAGAAAGGGACAAGAGAAGGGAGAAAATAAAAGGGGAGTGAGGGTAGGTATAGAAGAGGGAAAAGAAATGGAAAAGTAAGTTGGGAAAATAGAAAAGGGAGGGAAATTTTTGAAGCGGGAATTGATCTCAACAGTCACCCTTAGATTTAACTAGGCGACATCCTCAAAGTTTTAATACAATCAAACATATATAGAAAGTCATATAATTTATTTCATAATCAATAAATGAAATATCTTGAGTTGTGTTAGGGATGATAGATCAATGATTCAGAATGGAGCTTGACGAAGATTCATGGAGGTTTAGGGTTTTGAATTGCATAAGGTTGGATGAGGAGGAGGTATATTATATACCAAACCTAAATGAAGGCCTTCAAATATTCTCAAATCGTGGTAGACATGAGGTTAGATATGGGTTTGCTCCTAAGGGATATGACCTTGGGGCAAATAACAATGTCAAAATTTTGTGAAACAATGGTTCATTGGAGTTCTCAAGAAAGAATGATGGCCTTGTCTGTAGTATTGTGTCAAAATTAAAAGTGCATTTAGGTCAAGGGTGTGAAAATATGTGTGGTTAGTCTTGAGGTGATTCTAAGTTGTGCAAACTTTTTATTTCATTGGAAATTACCAAGCAAGGTAATATTTAAGGAGTTATGAGGACAAATGAGACCTCTATCTGAACCTTGGTAGAGGAGGTTTATGTTGGTGAGAAAGGGTCTAAAGTGACAATGCATACTCCATTGGAGGAGTTTTCTGTAGTTTTGATAGTTGGTGTGAAGGTTTTATTGGTCGAAGAGGAGGGGAGCTTGAAGGAGAGTAATAATGAAAGACACAAAGTAGCAACCAAAGTAGATAAAGGTGTGAGAGGAGATGTGATGGCTATTTTGAGATATAAGGTTTATACTATGAGGAGAAGAAGAAAGTGTAAAAATTCAAGGTGAAAACTAAACTTGTATTAGGAAAAGACATGATTATGAGTCAAATAGTGGAAGTTTCAAGTAAAACCATGACAAGGAAGATTTATGGCTGGTATATCTTTTAGTGGAATTTAGTTCCATGGGTTGAGCTTGCCTGGAAACCTATGTTGGATTACATGTTAGGTTATCAAACTTCAGTGAGAGGCTAGTTAACCTTCCATTTTAGAATGGAATATGTGTTGGCTATTATGTGGATGCGATGGTTTTGGGGTAACACCATGTTAAATCTAAAGAAACGGGATGTTATCTTCTAACCTAGGTAGGAGAGGCTTACCATGCATAGTGTGGGCACAAATGCCTAGGTTGGCTTTAGATATTTGGTTTGTGGAAGTCTTTAGGAAAAATGAGAACATATTAGGGAAGATTTTAGAAGTTGATGAATAGTTCAAAGTCAAAACCTTTCATTTGGTGGAACACATATTGGCTGAGATGGACCTAAAGGATGATTTGGCAGAGAATATGGAAATCCATGTAGGAAGTCAACATCATGTCCAAAATTTGGATTATGTTGGAATACCCTTTAGGTGTTCAAGGCATCATTCGTATGGGAGTTTTTCCACTAAATGTTTTCTTAAGTTTCTTAAGCAAGAATTGAAAATAAAAAATGATGGAAGTAGGGTTGTGATGTAGGGGAAGGAGGTTAACTGTTTGAATGGATTGGAAGGGAAGGTAGAGGTAGAGAGTAAAAGCAACCCAATTGAGAACACTGAGGATCTGAAATCTTAGGGGCCAATGGGGGGAAAAGGGGATTGGAATCATTCTCTCCTATTGGTGAAGAAGTCCTTGCATATTCACTTAGTTTTCTAGTGTTTGATTTACCAAATACCATCTCAGATATGAAATCACAAGAGACTCAATGCTTGGACCAAGAACCCATTCAATTTTTTTTCCAAATTTCTAAGTTAAATAGTTCCATTATCAACTCTAACATAGTAGAGAATTCATGTGTTCGTATTTCATATGAATTATGGCCTAGATTATCAATGTATATGTATCTTGTTGTTAAGAAGGATAGGAAAAGGATTAAAGAAAGAGTGGGAAGGGTGTACTGTCAGAAATATATTATGGTGGGGAGTGGTTACTTCATGGGGTAGGGGTATCTTTTTGTAGCAAGGACTCAAGTGGAAATTTACAACCAACCTTGGGAATGCCTCTTAGAAGAGGAATCCTATGGTTGTGACCCATGTAGATATCACCTCAGACCTAGAAAGGGAGATGAACATGAGTCTATATGTGGGGTGGTAAGTAGTTTAAATAGAGATATATAGAAAGAATCACCTTTGTCTAGAAGGGGCAAGAATTCCCACCTATAAATTGCTCAAAATCAAGTCCTTTGGGAGGTATTGAGAGGGAAACAAAAAACCCTCTAACGAGCCCTTAGACCAGGGCAAGCCCTAGATATAGTTACCAAATGATAATATTGTTTCTAAACATCAGAGAGTTGGGAAATCCCTCTAAAATGCTTGCCTTGGATAGGTTAATGCAACTTCATAAACTTAACATTATCTTGACATAAGAGACCATGGGAGAGGGTAAAAAGATTATGGAGGATTTATTAAAGACATGGACAGAATGGAATTTTTAGTAATTGATTCTTGAAGGAATTCCATGGGATTATCAATTGGGTGGAGATCAATTATGGGGGATTGTTAACTAGGTGGAGATCAATTTTGGGGGTTGGTAACTAGATGGAGATTAAAAAACACAGAGATTAATTAACTTTGTGTTCTTGGTCTCAGAGATTGGATTTGAACTTTATTCATTGGATCTTGGAAATGAATTTTTTAGTTCTTATTATATATGGGCCCTATGAGGATAGAATTCGATATTGGGATTATTTGTTCGAACAACTGTTTTTAGTAGTAGATAATGTTATAATGGGCGGTGACTTAAAATTTACAATTAAAAGAGTAGAGATGTGGGGGGATTTATCTAGGGAAGACCCTTTGGATAAATGTTTTTGATGTAAATTAGAGGATGATGGCTTGTTTGATGTTGAGCTAATCAAATTGACGCCAACTTAGAGAAATTTGAGGATAAGGGGAGATATGATTGCCAAAAGGATAGATTCCTTGTATATGAAGAGGTAATGGTTAATCCTAGAAATATATGGACTTGGGTAGATATGGGAGGGGATTCAAACAATATTCAAGTTCTCCTTCAAATAGAGAAGGAATATTCTAAACTCCCTAGTCCATTTAAATTTAACCCAAAGTGGCTAGAAGATGAAGGCTTTAGGAAATTAGTAAAGTATGAGAGGAAGTGTTATGATGCTACATTAAAGGAGTCTTCACTTTGGTTTACAAGAAAATTAAAAAAAGTTGATATTTTAGTGTCAAACTAGGCTCATGAAAAGAGGAGGAGTGATTCATAAGCTTTGATCATAATGGAGGAACAAATTATAGAGATATATGCTAGAGATTTTGAAGGAAAATTTGATGATGTTGTGAGGAATAGATTGAAAATTTTGTCACAATCTAAGAGGAAGTTTTTGGAGGATAAGGAAGCCTAATGGAGATTAAAGAGTAGGGATTTATGGTTGGTCAATGGTAATGGAAACATAAGATATTAACATAATTATGGTAATCATAGGGAAAACATAAATACTATATTGGGAACATAATAGGAACATGGGAGCAAAAATAAATCAATTAAGGATATAATAGATATGGGTGTAACTTACTTCAAGGGTTTGTACAAAGAATCGTAAAAGGTAAATATCACAAAAAATGTAAATATAACTAATTTTTTTCCTATGTTTGTAGGAGAGGAGGAAAATGATATTGTTACAAAGGAAGTACAAAAGGAAGAGTTGAAAGGGGTTTTGACATATTTTTAGAAGGATAAGATTCTAGGGCTAGATGGATGGACTATTGAGTTTTTCATAGGGTTTTATGATTTGATGGAAGATGATGCTTTGAGGTGGTATGTAAAGACATATGGGTATTTATTTCAACCTTTATATCCT
>JASDQU010261755.1:11183-21583 GCA_032191745.1 Picea mariana
CAACTACTCCTCCAAGACTTGTGCACTGCAAAGCTGAGTAGTGAGTGTCCAAATGAGGCACTTGCCTCTCTTATAAATAGTGGTCTCGCCAGCCTATAATTAGGTCTGGGCCGACCTGTCACTTTTCCCTCTTAATTTACAATTAACTGTCAAGGCACAATAGGGCCGACTTTTACTAAGGGACAATAGGGCCTAATTAAATATAATATAATAATATTATTCAATTCTATCTCAGGGAGAATATTCTTCGAAGTTACAATATTTCAACAAAGGTCCGTGTTAATAATACTTAACTCTTATGTGAGGCTTCCATATTTACTATTTTGAACAATTAAAGGTTCTCTATTATTTGTGTCAGCTAGTGCCAATCATTATTCTTCCAATCAATGTGCTCTTAAAATGAAAGACATGCTTGCCTTGCTCAGTGAAACTTGTAGCTTGGTATCATTGTTTCTCATAAATATACACTCTTTCAATAAATAAAAGGAAAATTGTACAATCTCTATTCAAAAGTTAAAGCTTTTCATGAATCCAATTTTTAGCCAAGTCCAAAAAAATTCAACAACCTTTATGCCTGATCCATAATGTTAAGAATGCAATCTTCAGTGGTTATATTGCAATACGTTTAGAAGTGATAATCATTGAATTGATCATTGAAACAAATACTGATAAGTTTTATAAAACATGGAAATCATTCCTAAGCCTTCAACAGTAATAAGTTTTATAAAACATGTAAATCATTTCTATACAAGGTTACAAGAATCATGGGTGTGATCGGAATCGACAAAAGAATCCGGTGTGGGTGCAGTGCTCATCCAAAAATTAGGAATCGGAGAATCGGAGCCCTAACCCATATATATATATATATATATATATATATATATATATATATATGTTTTATTTTTTATTTATTTTTACCTAAATCACTAGCTAAGAATCCGAGATTCCGATTCGAGAAGAATCCGGTGTGGGTACGGTGGGGCTCTAAGGCGAATCCGGTAACTATGTTTCTATGCTTTCTGATTGGGCATATCGTTTTTCATAAGAAAACATACTAGCATAGATCCATCTTGACCCTGGATTTATTAAACACCAAGAGGGTTAAAAAAAATTCGAAGTTAACCCTCAATGTTTTTGCACCCTCAAATACTATCTCAAATACTATTTAATAAACATTGAGGTTTGCACCTTGCCTTTTATGATCATGCTTCACACATGATGGATTCAATGATGGTTCTATGCTAGTTTATTATATAGGGTGGGAAGGGGGGTCATTAATAGTTATTATTGTTTAAACTTTAAAGTAAGATAATAGGTCAGTGTTTTTAATGTTATAGGAATTACAAAAAACAAGATGTTCATTTTTTTTCACTTTATTTTATTAGCGTTACATGCAGAAGCCGACAGAAACATACAAATGGAGATCTCCCTCACCCTGGTTTTTAGAGCTCCTCAGTTTTTTTCGGTGCAAAGAACTTTCCATGTTAGGTTGCCAAAATAAATTTTCTATGTGCACATTTGTTAGATTCCTACAAATCACAAAAATAAGATAAATAAGATATCTGCTCCTTTTTTATTTTATATACACAAGCAGGGAGACACAAACATGGAGATCCCCCCACCCTGGGTTGTAGAGCACCTCTCCTTTTTCACTGCAAAGATTATTACATGTTAGGTCGCAAAAAGAATTTTCTATTTGCATATTTGTCAGACTCCGTACAAATGATTAATTTGGTCTTACTTTAATGCTTAGGCTTCATATAATCACCACCCAAACATTGGTTCTTCCTTTGCATGCCAATTAGAAGTGAGATTGTGGAATCTGAATTACTATCAATTAACACAGGCTTGAAGCACTTAGTTTGGGGATATAGTTTTCAGAAAGATGATAGATAAGCCATTGCTAATTTTATTTAATTCTTACTGTTCGCTCATGTCTGCTGAATGCAGAGCAAAGTCGAATTCTTGTCAACAGAACAGGAGATTCTGTTAGAAATAGCCAGAATTGTTAAAAGGTATGGTGCCCAACTTGGGAGCAGGGAAAATTTTAGGGGTTAAATTATGCTCATGGGCTAATTTTCCATGGTTTTCTCCAAAAAATATTTTTCAATTTCCATTTTTTTAATAAAATTATTCGCCCAAATTCTATAGAATAAAAGTATTTTACTCAAAAAATTGCCAAAATTTTGTATAAACTACATAAAATCCTTAGAAATTTGAATATTTTAACAAAAATATCGTCAAACATTTTATGGTAGCGTTTTATGAAATGTAAGATTCGTGAAAGTTTCTACACTTTAAGATAAATATGGATCCTTAAAATTTTCCCTGTTTGGAAGCATTGTTCCTTAGGTGTTGCAAACCCTTTATTTGGGAAGCCTTAAACATGAACAAAGCTACATCTTGAAACTGTTTTCATTAAATTTTTTTGGGCCTCTTTTAGTACATTGGAGACAATTCATAGCACAGAATAATTTTGTTGGTTGTAGCAAGATTTCAATAACTAATTGATGTTTTTCATGAGAATGGGAATGGAAACACCAGGGAAAATATTAAAATTGAGTTTCTTGTTCAAGATAAAGCAATTTTTATTTTATTTTTGTTTTATTTTTGTCAAAGATAGAGTAATGGGTTTTTCATTGCATTTCATTTGATCCTCATGTATTGTGTTCTTTTTTGGATATGTGCATAAAAATTTCTTGGCATTTGGAGCATGCAGTTGACTATATGGATGTGTTTTTGGTTTATTTGGTACTATTGTTTGTGTGGTAACTAGTTATACAATCAATATTCCTATAACTCATTTGGATAACTTAAATATTCTATATCAATACAACCAATTTTTGACAATAACATATAATATTTAAAACAAACTTTACATACATAGTTGTACATTCTACATCATTATCTAGGTAATAATGAGTTTTTTGGTTCAAGATAAAACAATTTATATTTTTGTTAAAGATAGAGTAACGGGTTTTTCATTGCATTTCATTTGATCCTAATGTTTTAGTGTCCTTATTTTGGATGTGTATAAAAATCTCTTGGCATATGGATGTGTTTTTGGTTTATTTTCTAATGTTGTTTGTGTGGTGTCTCGTTATACAATCAATATTCCTATAACTCATAGTTAATAACATAAAATATTCTATATCAATGCAACCAATTCTTGACAATAACATATAATATTGAAAACAAACTTTACAATACAAACTTTTATATTGAAAACAAACTTTACATAACTTACAATACTTTATATCAATAGAGCCAATACTTGACAATAACATATAATACTGAAAACAAACTTTACAGTACAAACTTATAATATTGAAAACAAACTTTACACTACAAACTTTTATATTGAAAACAAACTTTACATACATAGTTGTAGTACTTTCTACGTTATTGCGGCTTATATCTAGGTAATATTAAGGATAAAGCTTAATTTTTTTGGGCAGAAAAGGCCATCAGATTCCATCATTTATATAGTGTTGTATTGTTACCTTGTCCAGTGCCTTTGATTTTTAATTTCTTTCTTCTGATAGTATTTAATTTTTAAATATTTGTTTTATCTTAGGTATGTGTATCAATTTTATAATATAAAAACATTTTTTAGACAATTTATTTTCTTTAGAAAGAGTTGAATGATCATGATAATAAATTTAAATTTTTTCTTTTCTTGATTAAACTAATTCAAAAATTTGCTATCATTGTTTTTATTAACCTAGCAAATTAAAATGGATTTTAGGATGGAGTATACCATTTTCAGTTTTTTTTTTATGAATATGAGATGAATAAAACATTACCAATTTCTTGTATTATTTTAAATGTTTTCATTCATAAGGTAATTAGCTAGTCCATCAAGGAAAACGATTTTGACTAACAGTCTGAAAAGGGACTGGATGAGATGAATATTTTTTGCTAAAAGAATAGAAGCTGAAATAAAAGATTTTGGTTTAATATTTTTTGGGCTTGTTACTACTAAAATTTTCACTAAGGAAAAGTCTTAACCTTTGTAGGAGAGCGTAGAAGCAATTACTAGGCAAGCCACCCACTATCATCTCAATGGCCTTGCCTCTCGTTTTAAGGCTAAGAAGGGGGTTTCCTAACCTAAGGGGGGTGCCCCTACAAGTCAAGTTAAATTAGGTTGTTGAGTAGTAAGATGAATTATTTAACTCGACTTATGAAAACTCAGTGATTCATGAATAATCACTCTTAAGGTGTAAGGCAAATTTAAGCATGCGAATGATTTATCAAACCACTACATGTGAACAAACTTTGAATAGTGAGTTACTTGGATAAGTGTGCTTGTTATGAAATGTGATTATGCTTGGAAATGAAAAGAAATGGAACTTGCTCAAATTCAATAGCCCTTAAAAAATACGCAAAAACATTCTCATTCCCTTGTGGAGCTTTATCAATGAAATTTAGACAGTAAAAGACTTGTATTAAAGCATGAGATGAAATCATAAGATTGTGTCATTCATTACACCATGTCCATCAAATTATCATTGAAAAGGCTTAGTTATTGTTTAAGATACCATCTATACCAATGGGGTCATATACCAAGAATTAAATCAAGATGCTTCTCAAGCCACAACAATGATAATTCTACCAATGAGGTCATATACCAAAAATTAAATCAAGATGCTTCCTGAGCCACAACAATGATAATTCTAATTAAAGAACAACAATATGAAGATTCAAAGCATATGAATGTTAAGTGCAATGTCAATGATCATCACCATACAACACATGAAATCAAAACCATGCTCATGTGTGACTCAAGTGTCTTTAGTTTAATGTTGTTATAAATGCCAATAGGACAACAGAGGTCTATAGCATGTTCTACTTACTTGCAACACTTAGTTAGATCACAAATCCATAAGCATTTAGAGCACATTAGTTAGGTGTATTATATGTGTTTTGCACAGATTGCAACCATGAAAACTCAGATCCAAAGATGTACTTAAGAATACATCAATTAATCAAGACATAGATCACTATGTAAGCATTCAATCACGTGCACTGTATAAGTAATGAAACATTATCCATTTGAATGTGTTTAAGGCGTGTGTTAGTTAGGTCCAAGTGTCATTACATGCACGTAATTATTGTTTTTTTAGGTCCAAATTGTTGAATTTATGTTTATACCGACGGGGGGTGAATCAATATAAGATTCTTTTTACTTTAAATGAGCATTCATCAATCATTCATTAACTTTGAAATAATAAATGCATGTAAACTCAAATCACAGTACACATAGTTTAATTTGGAAACCATTATGGGAGATGTTACCTCTTTAGGAGGTACCCTATATTTTCACTTGGCTACACCAGTGTAAGTCCAAGGTTGCAAGTCAAAAGCTTTGTAAACCATAGTTGATGATTTTGTAATGGACTCCCAGACTTGGTTCGACCACGATCAATTCCCTTAGTCCCTGTCTCAATGTCTCTTGTCCTGGATAGGATTGGAGGCATTGACATGGATCTGTTGGAACACATGGTTGTGTGGAGCCATGAGTCTCATGTAGGGGCAATTGTAGTTTGTGGGGCCTAGTCCGATCCAAATCATGCACACATGTCTTCCCACATGGTTATTTTCCATTGAGTTTGTAGGCATCCATTGGCCATGGTGTATTTATCATTTTTGTTCTCAACATGACAATCTCGCAAATTTATTATCATTTCACATCTTTTGAGGTAGTTCACAGATCCCAAGATAGTGGTCCTCCTCGGAGGAAAAAATAAATGGGCTCAAAATGATTAGAAACATTTTACAAGCAAAACCCATATTGCACATTTTGGATTGATCGAATATTAAAGGAGATACTGCCTCCCAAAGAAAAAATGTCTCATCCTTCTAAGAAAATCGTTGGGCACTTTTCCCAAGTCAAATGGTCAAGGAAGATGAATGTTTTGGTCTACTAGCCGTTGGAGAAATTTTCACAAGTCAAAGATGCTCTCTTTACAAGAAAAATGATTTATTTAACCACTAAATGACCAAATCGTCCCCTTTGGGACAATTCATAACTCCTCATTTATGGATTTGAATAGTCAACCTAGCCATTGGAGCAAAGAAAGGTCAATGTGGACAAATTATAGTTGTTATGTTCATTCTTCAAGGGAAAAATGTTCCTAAACTTATGTCCACCAAATCGAGCTATTTTCAAGGCCATAGAACTTCTTCTTTTGGTGGAGCACACCTTTCATGTGGACAATGTCCATGGTTAATTATTCCAAATTGGATTTTATCTAATTTTTATCACGGAGCTATGTAATTAAAAATATTATTGATGGGTTTAGCCTTCAACCAATTGTGGATGAACAAACCAAGAAAATTATTATTTTATGAGGGAGGTAGAAACAAGCGGTTACAATAAAAACTATATAAGGTTAGTCCCTCCTCTCATTTTTGTTGTTGAAACTTTGTGAGATCATAATGCCATATTTTGGAACTCAATTCTCTAGTGTCACCGTGGATTGTCTATTATAATGCTTGTTTTTCTTGGCAAATGATTGTTTTAATTATGCTTTGATATATGTTCCTTAGGAGATTTGCAAGAGGTGACTAATCAATCCATTGAGGTGCTACATAGTCACGTGGAATAAATGACATAGACTTTTGTCTCTTTCTTTCTTTGTGGGTTCTTAGTGAAACACACCCAAGTTGTTGGACCAACTTTTTTGGAAGTAGCCTCAACCAAGTGGTAGGCTATCACTTTGACCCTAGTTGATTGGTTGTCTTGGAGACCATCCATTGATGAACTCTCCTAGCTAATCCAAGAAGGAACTAATCTATTGTTGAATTTTTATCATTGGGGGCGATAGTCCTTCGACTCCAAATCTAATCAACTAGAAATTCATTCGATCAATCTTGAACTTGCGAGGTCACAATTGCACAAACTAAGAGACATATAAATGTTAAAAAAAGGCAAAGGTAAATCTCTCAATTTATTCAACCATTTAATTTCAAAATAGTTTAAATCATCTCTTACTATAAAAAAAAATACTATAAAATCACACCCTAGCTTGGTATTTCATTTTTACATCTTATAAGCTAATAGATCTTGGGGTTTTGTTGCTTGAGAATACCCTCACCCCAAGATATATTTACCCTTGAGTTTTATGCTTCATTGAATACATCTTACAAGGGTTTTCTTGAGAAATAATGTGCAGATCTGCATTGGTACAACCAATGAAATCTTCAGATCTACACTCTTGTTGACAATAAAATGAGTGCATATTGTAAGTATCTACTTCTTAAACCCTTCTACATTTATTCCAAATCTGATTTACAAGTTTTATTTTTATTTTTTGGTTAACATAGAAGAAAATTACAACCCATTAAATATTATTCTTGTAATAAATTTTGGGTTTTGACCTTAGGAGGAATTGAACCTCAATTCTGTAAAAACAATCTCCAGCTAGCTAGAAGTAAATATTGCAGCAGATCTGAAGGCTCTGTGGTACAATATTCATTACTACTTTACTGTCCCATCATCTAAACCCACAAATCTATTGATCTAGTGTATTTTTTAAACTTGTGGGAGGCCTCAAAATGCCATATTCTTGCTGGTTTTCTGCGTTTTATTTGTTTTTACATGTCCGATATAACGAGACAAGAAGGAAATATCTTATTTCCAACCACTTCATCCAAGGTACACACATTGCAAACCTTTCGTAAAGTGGTAAGGGCATTCACCCCTATCTCTTGTGCATTACTTAACCAATATTTTGAAGATTTGGGGTAAGTTTAGTTTGTTGATTTGTTACTTTATTTTTAGCATTATTTATTAAGTCCAACAAGTTTTGAAATAATTAACTCCTACCTTCACCTAGTGGTCTCTGTTTAGACACCAATCTTAAGATTATTTGAGGTGAAATAATAGTTTACGGGAAGCCTCCCAGAGCCTTTTAGCATAACATTTTGGCTCGAACAGGGAATGATAGGTGTTGTGGTGACATTGGGCACCTATACCCTATGTTGTTTCCATAACAGACTACGAACCTTGGTATTTTGCTAGTTTGGTCGATAACATTTTTTGGCGTCGTTGTGGGGGAACAAGGTTTTCAAACAAAGGGTGCTCAACGTCAAATATCGGTAAACTTTATTGTTTTGTACTTTGATGAGATTATTATGGTTTATTTGTTAACATTTCAGGGTCTCATTTGATGACTCCACTAAAGAAAAATAAAAATAAGGCATTGCAATGAAAAGTTTCCAACTCTAATGACTTCATTGTTCGATCTCTGGTAATAATTGGTTTTCTATCTTTTGGTGAGTTTATTATTATTTGTACTAACTTGAAGGAGCTCACCTGACGATTCCACTTGAATCACATCAGACATAAAAATGTACAACACAAGAACTAACTTTCCAGTAATTGGAAACCCCACATCTTTGGTAAGATCACAAGTGCTAATAACGCTTTGAATCATCATTCTTTATGTTTGAAATATGGATACTGATGAGAAAAAAATGTCATTTGTTGATTATATATTTGTCTTGTTATCCCCTACCCTAGGGATAACTAAGGAGATCATGTCTCGAGGCCCACGGGTCCTAGACATGGAGTGTCGAGAGCAGGATGACTTGAGGATGGCCCTGAAGGCCCCCTCTTTTCTTCAGTGTGGCCCATTTATTAGCAACAACAACATCCATCCCACCAACCTGGTCTTAGAGTAGCTGTAAGTCTTGCTCCATGAGGTAATGAGTCCGAGTATCATGGTATGTGTCACTCTGATTATTGAAGCACTTGAATATGTTGCATTGAATTCTCCTTCTTTTCATAACGTTTTCTTGGAAATTATGCTCTTTAACTTGTTCATACCTGGAAGGATGACATGATGCCCTAGTATATTGATCTCCCTTTAGGATGGGTTGCCACTGGGTGGGTTTGTGAAAGGTCATCGTCTGTTCCCTCCATACTTACCACTTTCCATTTTTATTCCTCTCATCTCCCCGTACATTTGTTCGGGCATTGGGATTTGCCACACTAGGAAGGGTTGTACCTTGCCTTGTGGGAAGAAGGGGCTAAAGGCCCAAAGGGTAAAAGTAGCTAGCAAGAGTTAAAAGCCAAAGATGAAACTTTTGAGATGCTTTGCCTAGGGATTCCTGAGAAAGCAATAAAAAACTTCTCAATAAGAAAAGGGAACCCATAAGAAAAACACACACTCAAGGTATTAGTTGGTGGATGAGAGGTCTCATCATGAGTCGACCTATTATGACCATGGGCATGTAGCGGTATGACATTACCATCTATCTGGTCACCAAACCATGGTAGTGTCTCTTGGTGGCATAACCAAGAGAAAGGGGGTCTCATCATGAGCCATCATTTTCATCTCCGTGAAATGCTTGTGGATAACGCTGTCACTTCTGGTCACCAAGCCAAGACAGTGTCCCTCAACTCTTCCCTTGAAGCATAAAAACAAAAGATCAAAAGCAAAGAAGTTAAGAATGAAAGGCAATGAATGAGCTAGGAAACAATGACATCTACGACAAGGTGCAACTCGTCCTCTACAAATGCACCCACATTTAAGATTTACATTTCCATGTTATCATTGCACCCCATGCCTAAACACTACCCCACGCCACCTCATACACTTACATGACCTGGATTGGTTCTCACCTGGGAAACACCCCAAACTTAAGGAGGATTATCCCAATAGGACACCCTGTGACCTTCTCCAAACCTGACTTGTTAGATTGCATAACATCTTTGAGCATTTGTTTGGGTAAAGGGGGGTTTGATGCACATGTTTGGGTAATTTAATTATTGGATGTGATTTACATGTTATGATCCATGTGACTTATGAACCCCTGGAGGGCGTACTTGTTGTTGCTGAAGAACCTCGCTGGGTGGACATGTACACATGGGGGAATGATTAGCTCAGACCTTCATCGGGCTGAAATCCCACATATGGATGTTGTAACCCCAACCAGAGGCAAGAAGACATTAGAGATTTTCACCAGGAAGAAAGAAGGGCGTCACCTTGGAGGCATCCTAGAAGACCAAGACCCAGGGGGATCTTGCTTTTCCACCTGGACGTTGACCTTTGAGATCCCATGACGTCACCATCATGACCTTTCACGTCATCCAGAGCTAGGGTTTGCATTTTGAGGGTAGTTGTGAGCTAGTTGGCATGTGTGGGCATCATCTAGGGCCTTTGGAGGCCAAACGTTCAACATTTGGAGCCCAACGTTCCACCTTAGGGGATCAACGTCACCCTAGAAGGGCATGACATCACCCTTGGAAGTGTTTTTAGATGCTAATTAATTTATTTGTCTAATTTGAATTTATTTGTAAATTGGTCAGGTCAACCTTTATTTGACCTGAAATTAAGTAAAGGTCACTAGTTTTGTATAAATAAACATAAAGTACATTCATTTATAGGATC